>PTRB01000088.1:0-116136 GCA_025094155.1 Lichtheimia hyalospora FSU 10163
AGCTATTGTAACAAGCTGGGTGGCCGTGAATGACGTGTGTATAAAATAAAGGCAACGGGAACAATGAAAGGGCGCCCCTCTTTCTCCACTCGTGTTTCACAAAGGTAAGATCAACTCCTTTTACAAACTACAATGTACTCACTGTTGTCAATGCCTTCAATGCACAGCGCCAATGGAGTGGGCAGGTCACACGATCTGTGGTCAATGGGCAAGGCTTCTTTCGAGCTTCATGGAATAACAAGCACGCGTGATCTACCCATGACTCGAGCTTCATTTCAATGCAGCAGGTATGTTCAATCGTTGCACTTGTTTTATTCTTCATGCTGACACATTGTGATACTAAAAGTCCATTTGCAGGTTGCTGTTTTCTTGTTTATACGGGCCAAGGTCGCCATATGTTCTCTTTGTCCTCGTTGTGCATAAGGAGAGAACCCAACATGTCTTTACATTGCTATATCTGGGTATGTTGACGAGAAAAGGGAATGAACTGGCTGTTATTCATCTCGCATTGTTGTTTATTGTAGATTGAGCAACTTGAAGGGAAATTATGGCAGCTACAAGGCGTTGATCTCAAGCATGAAAGCCATGCATGGTCTCATGGGTACGTATAGCATTGGATCGACAAAGAATGTACGGTTCATTAACGGGTCTTATAATGAGACGGCAGCTGCAAAGATCCATGGCATGAAGATCCAGTTGTTTCTGGCAAAAGATGCAGTTGAGCAATCTGGGAAAGGTAAAGTGTTCAGTGAGTGGTTTCTCCATGCAAGTGCACTTAATAAGTGACATTAGGATCAAGATGACTTCCGCTTGGTTGTACTATTATTGGTTGCACGTCAAAGATGTCATTGTATCAATCTGTATTGCCTAAAGGGAGACGCAACGTTCCCTAGTGCTTTAGCACCCAGTGCTTTAGTACCAAATGCGATCAAGTTGCGAGGCTTAATTTATTAAGTCATTCAAAAATGCAACCTCTGTAGCGTTTGAACACGCGGATCCACGGTATATGGAACCGAGGCTGACTGGTGAGGGACTCATGTATGTGGGTCACCTGTAATCTGGTAAATCGGGACCATGCTAGTAGGCGATATGGATTGGTACATTTGGCATTCCTTTCTATCATTTGTTATTCACTGGTCATACAAG
Source organism: Lichtheimia hyalospora FSU 10163 (assembly GCA_025094155.1). NCBI lineage: Eukaryota > Fungi > Mucoromycota > Mucoromycetes > Mucorales > Lichtheimiaceae > Lichtheimia > Lichtheimia hyalospora. Next base: position 1,147 of record PTRB01000088.1, read on the forward strand.
TATTGTTCGAATGGATTCAATGGCAACTGATGGTATGTCACTTTAACCACTCTTGTGATCATCGAGGTACAAGCATCATTCTAATGCACTTGAGTGTGTTCTTTAGATGAAACAATGCACACAACTCGTGATTATTGTCACGGCATGTCCAACTACTTCATCAACTTGAAGATAAGTATCCGTCACTCAAATGATACGAAGCCATGTTAGCTGATCAAATATATCATTTTCAGAAGAATTGTCATGAGGCAGCAGCAATCAACTTGTCTTCGATGGTGTCACATGTATTCTGTGGAACTTAATAACGGGCATTGTCATGGATCCCTTGGTACTTTGAAAACAACTATCAGCACTATGCCTTTGGATGGGTTTCTCTACAACAAGAAATCGATTTGGTGTCTTCAAGATATTCGAATGTCTGTATTTGTCAAGTACCACATCAATGTCCTGGATAGCAGCTATCAGCAAGTCTTATTTATATCGGTGTAAAAATCATGGCAACTCGCTGCATCATTGGATCCATAGCAACTTCTTCCTTGTGGATATCAATCTTCAAGCAAGCATGTGGATACCCTGGATGTTTTCTCGACAACCCAATATCTTCGTGTGCACTCTTTGGTCAAGACCTGGATTATTTGTGCCTACGCTATTTGTAATGCATGATGTGTCTTTGACGCCAACCAAAAAGGTCGCTTGATGGCAGCAACTACTGATATGGCGAATACTTTATTTGCTATGGGTGGAATGGGATGGTGCTTTGCTCTATGGTGAAGGATCGTTGGCAGTTATGATGTATGTGTGACAGTGTGGTCTGCCCTATCTAGGCCCTATCATTTGCATTTGAGGATTACTGCCTTAGCCATTGGAAGTGAGACTGTTATTCGGCGACCTGGGTAGATTGGGAATCATGTATTGCAAGTAGTGGGAGGTGGTAGGAGGAGTTGTTGACGTTATACACTCTTATGGATGGGTCGGCCACTGTGGGCGTGGGATACTTTGTGTCCTTTTATCAGACCGAACATGTATGGCCCGTTCGAATGTAGCACCTAGAATAGTTCTCTTTGTCTTCGTCCTTAATAATAATATATAAAACATGACACAGGATTATATAGCATATGTCAAAAAGGAAAGTGTATTATCATCAAGCAAACCCTTTACTTTTGACGTGAAATGAAAGTATCGTTAAAGTTATACTCTTGGATTGCTAGTATTATTTAATAGAGTGGGGAACCGATGGGGAGGGGTAATACAACTCCGTCACATATATGGGTAGTGGCATTATGACGAGCTAGGTGTTGATTCATGACGGCTAGCTACCTTATTATTATATTGCTCAGTGTAATCATTTGTTTTTGCCCATTGCACGCATGATCTTTGGATCAGGATAGAAGCCCAGACCGTTGCAATCGCAATGACAGCTATAAAAACACCGAGAATGACATTGCCATACAGTACTATTTGGTCAACAGACTTGTCTGTGGCTTCAATCATAATTACACGTGCTATAAACTCTGCAGTCAAAGCGATCGAGTAAGCAGCTGTCAACATATAGTTGTATGTTCGGGCTTTTGGAATGTACGACCATATAAAATCACTGAATGGCATTTCGTGGCGCTCACCCTGCTCATTTCTCCAGTGATAAGGCATGACCGTGTCATAGTATGCTCTTTTGAAAACAGTCCATGTGATGGGATAGATGTTAAGCCATCGAGTACGTAGTGGAATCAGAGTGAACATGAAAAGGACAGCAATGAGCATGGTGGTGGCTGAATCACGCAAGAGCGTAGCTCTCACATCACCTGTTGTCATAATGTGAGGAGATATCATAAGAGGAGTGTATCACGAGACACCTACCAGTTACCAATGATATCACTGCAGAAAGGATAAACGCCAAAACAACCAGAATCCCAAGAAAATCGAGACGACGCTTCTGAATAAACGTGATAATGACATGAAGCAAAGGTGGGATACCAGAAATAAGTAATGCATAAAGTGTGCCGATGACATTACGAAGACCAAAGTATAAAGCGATCGGTAGACCCATCATAAAAACCATCATGAAAACAAGAGACAAAATAGTCTTTAAGCCATTCTCCTTGTCAAACTTGGATAATGAGATATCAAAAGGTTCCTCGTATTTATAGTCGCTTCCTCTTTTATATGCTGATTCCACGTTGGTATTGACTTGCTCAAAAGTTGCAGGCGTGGGACCTGTTCCAGTGTCGAGAAGCTTTTCTGACCTTCCTTGTTTACTGTCACTTGGAGTATACATGGATAGCAACGGCAAATTACTTTAGTATCGGTGAAAGAAGTATGCTTTATATAGCTGTTTCGATCCATGTCGCTATTATGGCAATAAGAAACTATGGCTGAGAATTCCATTTTTGTACGAGTAAAGTTGTCATTGTTTGTTCTCGAGTTACACTTGTCGTTGCTGGAACACGAAGAATTCAGGTACAACATTTCGTGTAACTATATAAGAACTAAGCATTCTGGCAGTTGATCGACTGCATAGGAGAGTAATTGGAGATTAAAGTGAGGAAGGTCGAAACTCCATGATACGAAAATTTTAGTTGCCGTCGCTGATCCATATATATAAACGAGATGCATCACGACAGTTTGATGACCAGCAACTGTATTCTTTATTGCAAATACTTTATACAATTGCTAATCAACCGCGTGTATGTATGAATCAGAAATTGCATAATAGAGCACCACGCTGCAAGAATGATTTGATAATGATTGGCAAAGTGATTGAATATTTTTTCTTTGCATATTATTTAAAATGAAGGCAAGCCAACAGCTGAATGATAGATCCTCATGTGCGAAGTTATAGTAGAGCAACGGGATCATTTGCATAATGGAATTAATATCGCGGATATCTGATATGCTGATCAGGGGCTGAAGAGCATTGCGACAAAAAAGAAAGATTATGAGCTTGATGATTTTGATGTGTTATCTTCTGGGTTTTCTAGTGGTGATGCTGATGATGTTGACAAATGATCATTGTGGTGACCTGCATTCGGTACTCGTGCCCACCGTTTACGTCGGTTACTGCTTCTTGCTGGAGACATCCGACGAAAGAAACGAGTAAATCGGGTTTCTTGGCATGACGCATTGTTGCTATGTCCACGCTGTTTCATTTCTGGTGACTCAATCGATTCATTCAAGAGATAAAACATCTCGCCATCTACGTAATATGACTTGAATACCCTTTCTAAGAGACATATCCGATCCTCAAGAGTAGCCATACGCTGATCATCATTATCTGAATACATGGGTAACTCTGATTCAGCGTCTTTGTTTTTCTCCAACGCCATTGGCGACTTGTGATCCTCTTCACACTCTCGGTTCGAGTAATGCGATATTGGTGATACAAATGGAATTGTTTGAGTAGATGTTTCACCTGATGCAAAGAAGCGACTTTTTATACCCTTTAAAATAGATTGACGTGCAGTACCAGATGACCAGCGTTGGATCAGGCCAATTGGGGATTGAGCACGTGTACCAAACATGACTTTTTGCGAAATGGATAACAAACCCAAAACGCCACCTAGAAGACCAAGTGCTTGCACCAATGTATAGATCTTTTGCTCTCGATACACGACGGTTGTATAGGTTGAAGGTCGCACATACACCTGATTCATTATATAGAGCTGACGAGTAGGTGACCAGCCACTCGGATCCAATGGCTGTGTATGTGGTTTGACGTCAATAGTTGCTGTTCTATTGAGCACCGATGCAAATCCAACATAGTTCCAACCCACATCTTGCAAAGATAAATGCTCCTCGAGCTGATATTCGACGTTCGATTTATCACGTGGATCCAAATCAATTACTGTTTCAGATTGGAAACTGTCATAGTCGTCCATGATCCACTTATTCAACTCAACATCTGATATTTGCTGTGTGTGATCATTCAGGTATATCACAGCATTGGGATCGCGCCCTGGTGGATAAAATGATACATGTGCTCGTCCTGAAATTGTACTAGCATCGCCTACAGAATATAGACTAAAGCGCAACGTGGTGCCATTGTTTTCGCCTGGTCGATTCTCGGATGCTAAACGCAATTCACCGGGTTGAAATAGGAAACATGAAGTGTTTTGTATGCCTGTAACAAACACGGGTTTGTGCACAGATGTGTTAAGCGATATCACATTGTCGCTACAAGATGTGCTGGCATCTGTGTTGCATCCCACATAGGGAAAGCTTTGTCCGTCATCTGCATTAGTGACAATCGGGTATCCTTCGAAGCAAAAGCGAATATCTAATAGCACTTTGTTAATGACAATCGAGATCAAATGTGGTAGTTTTGTATACCTGGAACAGTAATGAGACCATCAGGGGATGGTACTGATACAGTATATGTAGCTGTGGGACTATGCAGCACCTGAACCAAGAGAAAGACCAGAAATGCAATGAAAAGGAACATCAGAACAGCCTTGAGCGCCAAACGACATGCTTCAAGCCATGATGGCTCTCCATCCCTGATACAGCACATTGCATGGAGCTGTTACCAAAATGAAACTCTGCAAAATGACTTTGTGAACTTACCTGGGATTCCAAAGACTGAAGTAAATCATGCGGATGACCTGTAAGGCAAAACGGCGGAAAAAGCATAAAATGATAAGGATGGCTATAAAAACAACGCACCCAATGACTATTACGGCAATAATGCCACCACCAAGAGCACTGCTATTAGATGGCACATTGGATGCATTATGTGTATCGCCTGTCACGATATTCTGCACCCATTTCATTGTTGAGAAATCTATGTTTCCATCGCTGCCAAGTGAAGGAAGCTTGAGGATATCAATATCGTTACTGTAAATTCCCATTGTCTCCTGTCCTATAAAGGGTCAAATGAGATAAGTAGATGCCTTATATAAATATTGTCCTGCTTACCAAAAGCAAACACGGCATAGTTCTCATTGAGAAGCACAGCAGAGCCAAACATTCGTCCGACTGGTTTTGAGCCTTGCACATTAGGCTCATACCATGTCCAAGTCTTGGTGTCAAGTACATAAAGTCGATTTAGCTTTAACATTATACCTTCGGTATCATCTTGGCCTATAATGCATGCTATACATGAATGGCTTGGGTAATGGCAATGGCGTGGCATCCATTTGTTACCTCCTAAAAGATAAATATACCGTTTTTCCGGACCAAGAACCGCCATAGCACCCAAAGTCTCATTTGGTCCATGGCTGTATGTTGTGTCGAGAGTGATATTATTCCATGCTCCGCTGTATGTATTGTAGATAACGGCTAGGTTGGCAGGTGTCTCATACTCGTCAATGCCACTAGTATTCTCATTCAGCAGAGATAATGATGTATTGTCCACATGAATCATTCCACCAAGATACAAAATCGATCCATCACTAGGTAGAATAAGTCTCAGATAATGAATGAGTGTATGGCTTCATATATATACCTACTCAAGAGCCGCTGTGACATAGCCATACATGGTAAACCCAGGATATGGCAGCTGGGTGTACGTTCTATAGGATGGATCAAACACCCAAAAATCTCTGCGAATATCTTCAAAGTTAACGTTGTCAACACCACCGAATATGTACACAAGTTGATTGATTGGTGATATGACCGGCACAAAATAAGCACGACCATCAAGCGCCCCTGTTGCATCGACATTGGTCCCATTTGATAATTGTATTGTGGGATGAATAGCTTGCCATGTGCTGTTTTCAAACACGTATTTGTAGGTGGGCATGGAGGTAGATGTCATGTTGCGAGTATTATTAAACGACGTTCCACCGAAAAGGTACATGGATGCGCTTTTGTTTGGTATAAGTATCGCTTGTCCAAAAAACACTGGTGGACCTGCTGAATGATAGTTCTTCTGGTAAATCGCATCACCTGTACGTTGATCAAATGATAATGATTGGACTTGGTTGATGATCAATCTCGAATTGCTCGCACCACCGTAAAAGTACATTGTATTATTGGCTGAAATTGAAGAAGCTGCAACCAGTTTAGGAACCATCTCCCGAAGTTGTGGAGAAAGTGGATATGCTGCCAACACCTTCCCAGTCATCATCAGCGTATAAAGCAGAATAATGCCGAGGACAAGTACTCTCATCATTCGTTATCTATCAATTGGTCGAAATGGAAATGCTTGAAGGATGATATTGGGTTTAAAATGAATGAAGCGACTATACACAAAAGAAAAAGAGATGGATATTGAATCGCGATTATGAAGCTACTAATCCTGTTACTGCGATAGTGCTTCAAGTAGATTCAGGACCAGATCTTCGTGACACGTTAACTAACATGCTGCTTGATCGCTCAGCCACGTTGACCCGTGTGCCACTCTACACTATTCATAATGAATGGTTTATCCAACGCTGTTGTGTATTATTTCGTTGTATCATAGGTAGCAATAATAGCTGATCGCTAACTGAGTGAATGCAAGTGTTGAGTAAGTGCAACTCGGTACCAAAGTGTAAGTGCACAGCGTAGTATTGAATGCGTCCCACATATCTAACCTTTTCCGATATGACACTAGAGGTGTAATTAAAAGCTGTGATCGAGTGCGTTGTATCCATGAAGATAGATCGTCTGTACTACACGAAAGTAAGGCTGATGGTTCTTAATTGCAAACAAAGCTGCATCATTGGACATATATGATAGCTATGCATCTTATATCTGCTTTTGCCACCAAAGAGCATGAATGCGCATTTAAGGAAAAATGAGCAAGCCAAAGCCAAGGTGCATCACGTGAACAACACGATTGAATTGACTAACCTGATCATGCTAACAGCAATTCAAATCAAACTTTAGTGTCTTATGCATTATGATTGCTGTCAGTATCATCAGCATCTACTTTCAAGTATGGGCATATCATATCAAAGCCAGCTGCACGTAACGTTATCATGCTGAGAATATGATGAAAGCATTCTTATCCCAAAGCAAAATTGACACTGTGGTACACGTAGCTGGTAGGGATGTAAGATTACAGTAACCGCTATACATGCAAATAAAGCGTGGTGAATGTAGCGTGATAGTGGTGTTGTTCACTGAGCTCATCCTGTCCCAGTGTTCTGCTTAACAAGTGCCTTTTTCCCACATGGGTTCTTTAATATTAGTAGGCGCTATTCATATACCATGATTTCGAGATTATCAGCTGCAAGAATGTAATATTGTACAGGGTGTTTTTATTTCAATATACAAAAGCAACATAAGGGAGTGTTATTGCCGAGGCAAACCAAAATATTCTACAACATTGGATAATTCATCTGTGATGCTAGTGTCATCGCCACGACGAAGAATACGTTCGTCAATGATGCGTGCAGTGAAACTACTTCTCCTTGCACAGATGCCTGGTTCACCAGCAATAAACACATCAGCATGAATGGCTAGTAATTTGTCAATGATACCGAGAACCCCGCTATCATGGCCAGCCACTTGGGGTGAAATGGGCAAAACAGTCCAATTGGCAGGAGGCGTTACGTTATCAGCACCTTGACCAAGATTAGTGACTTGAACTTGGATATTATTGTAGACATATTGAAAAGCCATATGATGGTATTTGGTGAGTGCGTGTTCAGGGAATGAAGCACTGGCAGGTTTCATTCCTTCTTCATGAGGATTATCTTCCAGAGCCTGCTGGATCGCCTCTTGAGAAAATACATGTGGATAATCCGTCAACATGACCAATCTTGGTTGTGCTTGTTGTTGACTGTTATGCACCATATCAATAAGCGATTCTGCACATCCCACGAGATTTTCAGGTGGTTCAACTCGTTCTGTACGCCAATGAACAGCCCAATAAGGTGATAAATCATTAGCCACGTCCTTGACTAAATTCGTGATCCTTTCATTGTAAGGAATGGGAGCTTGAGCAGCTGGATTATGGATGAAAGGATATCTTCTATCATAATACGTGCTCACGACTTCAGGATCCTCCATAGTTTGAGAAAAGAATTTGAATAAAACATCTTGGTATCCTTTACGTCTGCGAGCATTGCCAGTATCATGAAGATAAATGCGTCGATCGGGTCTACTTGTATCCATCCAATCGGCAAAACAGTTGCCGGGTTCTTGAATTTGCTTATGATCAAGGTCTAGATGCACATGGAACGTTTGTGACGTTGCAGGGAAACCAACAGCTAGTCGTTCTTTGACCCAACTGGAGAAGTTTTCCATGGAAATGGTTGAGAAATCATCCGCATGGTCTACAGCCCATTGGGAAGAATAATAAAAATCGAAATCATGTTCTAAACATGCACCAAGACGTGATCCTCCCACATTAGGCAACACCACTGTGCGGTTAAGCATGCCTGATAAGAAAGCCAATTGTCGAAAATGCATTTGAGCCTTGGATTCTATTAGATAATACATCTTTTATGAGCACGTGTTAAGGAGAAAATAGATGGGAGGGAGACACTTGTTCTTACCTTGCTCCATGATAAAGATCGGCAGCATAAACCTGCACGGGCCGCCACAGTACTTTTCATCAATCCTTCGTAATGTGTTTGCTATCCTTGGATCCGACTCGTCGTATGACACTATAGGCGATACCTCGATATCGTTATCTTCTCTAAAAGTCGGTGGTGGTGGTGTTGATGGTTTTTGTCGTTGCAGCCTCCACCAAGAGTCGAATGTGACATGGCACAAGTATACGATCCCAGTAGTAGCTAAACTGAGAAGCACAAGCAAATAAACATACGGTCGCATATGTGAAGATGTGTGTGTTGGTATATGTGAAAAAATGGAAAGGAAAGGAAGAAAGAAAGGTGGTGGATTGTTTATGAGAAGGATCGACTCTATATCACACTAAAAATACGGTTTATTTCAACGTTAGTCCCATTTTGACAAGAGGCATTTGGGTCTTGGCAACCGGGACACTATGGCCGATCTTTATGTTTCAGACGCTTTTTCCATGTGTACACTATTCCTGTTGTGGATAACAAGTTGCCTATTCTTATAGATATGCTATTTGTACTCGATTCTGTCAAAGATAAATAATAGCACTATACAAACGATGCCATCATGTTTTATGTTTACGGACACTTCCGGTGGACAAAACAAAAGAACGTCGATCCTTTTTCTTCTTTGTGTCACATTGTGCAAATCCCTTCGTCATGAGTGGGTGTTACCTGTTTTGTGCTAATAGAAAACCCCGACCCTTACTTGATCTAACTACCATCGTCAAAAATTAGCAAGTAAAGGTTAAACTCGATTTTGAATATGATGCGTATCATCATCCATGCGGCCTGCATGATTTTATTATGCAACTTTGAGTGATTGACACAAGTGGGTAGATAAAGGGATTACTATGAGACAATGACGATCACTGGCTAATTTGCTCCTTCTGGCCATTTTCTCCTTTTGGCCATTATTCCCATTATCCGGACTATTTTCCACAACACGCAAGATAAATTGTTATACAAGACATTTCTACGATACATTTTATTACCACTACTGGTTGGAAGCAGCAAACTTTTGTTGGGCGGTATTGACTTTTTCTCTAAAAGTGGAAATGACATCACTTGGGTCTTCGGCCTTGAAAATGCCAGTACCGGCAACAATGACATTGGCACCAGCGTCAGCAGATTGGTCAATGGTAGACATGGATACACCACCATCCACTTCGATATCCTTGTTTGGATACTTTTTACGCAATGTCTCCACCTGCATATATTATCATTAACGAACCATCCATCCATCCATTTTTTACCTTCTCTCTGATATTACCTTGGGCATGCATTGGGGCATAAACTTTTGTCCACCAAAACCAGGTTCGACAGACATGACCAAAATCATATCAGCTGCTTCAGCAACAGGGCCCATGACAGCTTCTGCTGGAGTATCTGGTTTGATAGCCACGCCTGCTTGCATACCAGCCTTGTGAATTTTCTCAATTACTGACAATGGATCATCGGTAGCTTCCAAGTGGAAACAATACATTTGACCACCAGCCTTGGCAATATCGTCAATCCATCGAGCAGGGTCAGCCACCATCATATGACAATCTTGTAAATCCGTTATCGATTTGTGTGTGTGATATCATATGCAATAACATCATCGCTACCTACCAAAATAGGCATCCGTATGAGGACGAAGCGATGCAATGATCGGAGCTCCAAGAGTAATGTTTGGTACAAAGTGGCTGTGGATATAAAAACAAGGTCGGTCACTGGTATATTCTTTCTCCCAACCACGATTTATAAAGTAATCTTGATTCCATTAACATACCCATCCATGACATCTATATGCATATCCATATATGAGTGTTTGTAATAAGACAAGAACGCTAAAACATACCAAGGTGAAGCCAATCGGCACCATTCTTAACAACTCGCTTAGCTTCTGCTGCCAAATTGGCAAAATCAGAAGCAAGCATCGAAGGGGCAATCTTTGCAGAAGGCATAATAGTTTGAAAGAAAGAGAGAAGAGAAAGAAAACGCGTATAATTTCAATCTACGAGAAAAGCATTAATACCCCCAATCGTTGCTGGGTTCATTTTCAATCACCGACACTGTGCATTAGAGATCTTTTAGAGTTGGTTGTGTGAGGAAACACATGAGACTTTTATATACAACTAATAAGAAAGAAAGAAAACTATTGTGGATGTCTATTGTCAAGATGATGATGATGATCTTGATCTAAACCGGCCACGACAACATGACCTTGATGTGTAAGAATGACGGGTCGTACAGTATGAGGTTGTGATCGAGAAGATGTAGAAGTAGTAGTAGTATCAGATGTGTTGGGAAAATGCTGGCGAATAACGTCTGTATGATGTTGATGGGCTGATGCATATACACCTAAACCAATGTTCATATAACCACTTTGGATGGGAATGGATGCAGCAGTAGTAGTCGTTGGTGTACTTGTGGTGGTCGATGGTGTATGATTGTTGTTAGTGGTATTATCGCCTTGTTGCCACATGGAATATAAAATGTCGTCATTGTTATTATTGTTGTTGTTGTTGTTTTCAGAACCCCAGGTCGCTTTGTTGCTTTCACGTTCATGAATCTGTGCTACCAATGCTTCGATCTCGGATGCTGTTGTGGATTCACCCATTTTTGTGTCTTGTTGCTGATGTTCTTCTTTTTGTATAAACGCATTATCCAAGGATTCATTAGAAAACACATCCCTCTGATGATGATGATGTTGATTGTTGTTGTTATCTTCTTTGTATAAGAATTGATCAATATTAGCTTCAGCTGATTTCTGCCATGAATCATCCACAGAGGATAACAAGTCCAATGCATATGCTGCTCGTTGATGGGGTGTGTGTTGTAATTGTTGTTGTAGCTGTTGCTGCAATTGTTGTTGTTGTTGATGATACTGGGTATGATCGGCCGCCTGCGACCGCCAACTAGGAGGAGCCGTGTGAAATAGACCCGATTGTAGATACGTGGGGTTGTACAACTGTTGACTTCGAGATGGTACCATTCGTAATCCTCGTTCCACACCAGGTTTAAATGGCATAGCAGTTGGTGGAGCAGTTGCTGATTGATGATGTTGGTTACTATAACTACTGTTGGTATGGTGATTGGGTGTATTGGAAGCACTTGTCGTTGTTGTAGTAGTTGTATTAGCTGAAGTAGCAGGTGGGGTTAATAAACCACTCGCCATGTGTACCATATCCTGGTTCATTCGTGCAACGGCTGCAGCTGTTGCTGTTACTTCACCACCCGATGTTGTACTTGTAACTCCATCTGATGCTGCACGATGAAATTGATGTTTGGCAGTACTTGCTGTTGATAAAGCAGTCTTGATACATGTGACGAATTCATCAACATCAGGAATCACACGGCTTGAATATAATCTTTGTAGAGTTCGCATGGTGCGTTGAAACATGAAACGTGCTTGTCGAGCCAATGTTGCATTTCCACAATTGAGCACATGAACACGTACAGCTGCCATAAGTGCATCCGCTGCAAATGAATACGACAATATAAAGTGTGTTTGTTCTGCAAATGAACATCCAAGCTGTGTCAAATTGATAGCAATAGCAGTACATCGTGGGTGGAATCCTTTTTCACTGGTTGCTGAATGTGGCCATAAGAGGTGTAACTCGATCAGGTTGTAGAACAAATGCAAATGGGCAACGATAGCATTGGGAGGAGGTGTAGTGGGTACTGTATTCATATGCGGAAAAGGTGTCCATTGCAGATGTGTCGGTAAAGAGCGTAACCATAGAAGCAAATTGTTGTCAAAGTTGAATGCAAGTTGTTCTTGTTCATAGGAACGGCCCACTACTGCAGCAGTATCATTTGGATGGGGTAACGCGTGTTCAGCTATTTGAAGCAGCTTGATAAGTGCTACAAAAGCTTCGAGTGTCTCATGTTCATCAGTATCATCGCCTGGTTGCAAGAGAGGCATATCCAAATCAATATCACCACTACGCATTGCCCATGGTCTGCCAGCACACACATTGGTCATCTTGTCCAAGCAAAAACATCCCCAGAGCACCCGTTTGTGTAGTTCGCCTTCACTTCGTGATGATCCAATCAATTCATTCACTAAATGTCGCTTATGGATTCCCAATTCAAAGCACATGCGTATTGCCATACTGCTGTAACCTTGAGCACGAGTACGGCTGATACGAACTGGCTGATAATCATCATCATCTCCTTTCTTCCGAGTTGGTTCATAAAGTGCTAATAAACACAGAGCTGCAATGGTACTGACGCGTGGTGTATCGAGATAATCATCTAATAAATCGATCGCGTGTGTATAATACGTATTGGCTTGTGATGCATAATCATCTGAAAAGATGGCGGCATGGGCGTAAATGGCGTAAACAAGTAATGGCGTACATAATGGTCCACGTTGTTCGAGATGTTCATAAAGTAAACGTTTAGGGATGATAGGGAATACTGGATAACGATGACGAAGAAATAAATTGATTAAATGTTGCTGTATCACCATTGAATTATCAGGTATTCGATCCAATTGTCGAAGCCAAGAATGTCGAGGATACATTAAATGCTCATCAACAACCCATCTTCCTTCACGTCCTTCTCCAGGCCATGCTGTACTTAATTCCTCCAATCCCTCATTCGTTCGTTGATATTGTTCTCGTTGTTCCTCAGCAGTCATGGTCATTTTACTTCGTCGCCCACTGCCTTCTTTACGTGAATGATTCTCTCGAGATACAAGTGATCCAGCATCAGCAATCGTATGTAACGTTGTATCCGTTGTTGTCGTATGCTGTTGCTGTTGTTGTTGTTGTTGCTGTTCCAATATTGGCTCATCATCTCCTGGTCCATCCTTTGCAAATGAACATGGCCGTTGACGTGCTGTTGTCATGGCATCCATGTTAACGTTACCATCCTTTTTTATGCCCAATACCCAATCATACCTCTGCACTAGAATTACACTATAAGTCTCATGTCTTTCTTTTGTTCCCAACCCATTTATAAAACTTACTTGCATGCAAGGCTGTAAACCATCGCACTGGAGATGTGAGAGAGAGAGAGAGAGAGAAAGTGTTAGGAACTGAATGGCGGGCATCGGCTAATGGGTGTTCCGAATACCTTGATCTTTTTAACTCGACAAGTGTAGCATGCTCGATTAACCTTGAGTCGTTTTTGACGAGGCACTTTAATTGCCTGAGAAGGCGGAGACGCCTTTGCTTCTTCTTCCAACATGCTGGAGACCATGCGTACCCGTCGATGACGGTTTTCTTGTTTAAAAGTGAGAGAGAGAGAGAATGGTTTATCTCAAACTGTCCGAATATCCTCATATCCCTTTTTTGGATAACGGAGCGGAGCATATCTGCGTGTGTACTTTGAGTTGTTTGTATAAGCTTTTATGCTATCTATGGAAGGATTAGATATGAAAAGATATAGCTCGAATACCATGTTCATATATATTACATTGATAAGAATTATAAAGCTCCAAATCACTATGACAACTATCACCATCATCATCATGATAAACCATAACCATGTTTCACGAATAAAGAGAATCATGATTTAACGCTCCGCCTGACTCACTTTATTTACCTCCTCCAATGTCCTGGATGAATACATCAACTTGTGATTTGTCAATTGCATATGATATGCAGTGGGCTATTTGGTCATCATTGTTGATCTCAATGGGAATGTACACATGATAAATGACATCAGTTCTACCTCTTTATCTTTCTTTATCTTTATAAAAAGATATCAGGGGAAGAGCCAAAAGTAGCAAATGTGTGTGTGGGTATTTATAGCCACCATCCAAACCCCATACTATTACACTTGGATCTCGATTTCCATTTCCCGTTTTACCCCCGCACATCATGCACTGACCAATGCCGGCGAAAGCATGACATCACGTGGACGCGTCTTTATTCATTCTTGAGTGAATTATGGTTCAAAATGGACAAGGAAAGTATGCAACTATGATCAGCAAGTACCCTTTGCATACAAACTCCCTTCCAGCTCATAAAAGAACAATCAAATCGCTCTTTTATGAAGTAATGAACATATACTCTTTGAGTTACTACCTTGGGGTTGACCTAATTGTTCCCACCGAATCTATCCACCGTGTGACGAGTTGGCAAGCAAGCATCGCTTGGTCAGCTTATTATGATCGACTTGGTCATTAGACCAATCATTCACCACGTATGAGAATGTCATCCGCACATATTCTTTAGCAACAGGCGTACCCTTTGACTATACCAGTGGCATTGACTGGAGCGTTTAAATAAACCACGATCTTTATGTTGATAGATTTCGGTTGATTCGCTCTTGCCAAATTCCTCATTTCATCTTGCATTTTCAATCTTCAGATAAACATTTGCTCAGTGATGATATCATCGCTTGGATAATCCACTTTCAAGCTTCAGGTAGAGATAATACGTCTTCTTGATCAATTGATTCAAAGTGAAGATGTTTTATTCTCCATTACCCAACGCTGTTGCGATTCATGGAAAGTGATAATACTTGTCACGATCATTCTATGATGCATCCAGTGACTGCACAAATATTGATGAAGAAAGGAAGCGAATTATCTGTCGCGTAACGTTGGTGCATGTTCCAAATTCATCATGCAGGAGAATCAATCCTTCACCATGGCGTCAGCTTATTGTGATCTTGACCACTCTCACAGAATTTATTGTGGACGTACATTTAAACACACTATAAAGACAACAATGAAAGGGATCCTATAGGCACGTTTTAAGCAGTAAAGAATAGCAGTCTTTAATCCTTCATCGCTATTGTCGCAATGATGATGGCATATCTTACTGCATCATGGAACAAATTCGAACCTTGTATGTTCACCCTGTTATAGGGACCATATACAGGATGTTATCCCTGGATTCAGAACAAATGTTAACCATAATACAGTAAAATTGCAGCTGATGCATCCATGTTGAAGTACATCATGTCATTTAGTCGAATGACATTTAAGAATCAGTATCATTATGCTGCTACTTGTTGCGGATGGGGTAGCGTATAGCATTGAAAAATGGAATCTTTCTCTCTTCACCTTAGTTAAAGCGCCAACTTTATGCATCCCTTACACACAGGAGTTACATAATAAGCATGTCACTACATATCTTGATCAGTGAACAATTGCCAGATATCCCACTACCTATCAATCATACACTTGCTAGCTCTCATTACAAGCTACGAATATATTAGACTTCTTGATACTCTAATATGTACTATTAGAAGAAGAATAAAACGAAACTTTAACATGCATTACGTTTCATGCAGTATGCACATGTGGCGCTGGTTGACAACCACTGATATTCATTTCGCAGATCGCTTAGCTTAGAGCGTACGACTAGAGCTTTAGACATTTATCAACCTACCTATTTCATGCATCCAAGCTGTCATCCCCACAGCATTCCCAAGATGATTTATGTATGTTCCTCACACACGTACCCACAAGCGCATGGATTAACTAAGGCAAATCAAATTAGCCTTGTGATCGTTTAACACTTGACTTGCATGAAATGTGTAGAAAGTGAATTGGAAAGAAATCCTCATTATTCGTTGAAGCAACGTGTAAATCCAGGAGAATACTACATGCATTCGTGTACAAAGAACGGTAGCCTGTACCTTGGCATCAATAAAAGAGCAAGGGTGGCATGCATACAGTATTGTGATGAGAAAAGCGTAACACTCTCAAAAGGAGATGCTCACATCCATTGACAGTCATACTACCATCCATTAGCTAACCGAAAGCAAAAGATGTGTGCACACGCATATGTACATACATGATCGCTGTAACCAACCATCAATTATAAAAGCATGGAAACTCTTCTTATTCCCTGTCATATCTCTTTCTAAGCAACAATCATGGTGCGTCTTTTTACTCTTACCACTGCCATTCTCGGCCTTTTCCTCACTGCTGAATCAGTCACTGCAGGACCTACAAGAGAGCCACCTACTACTAGTGGTGGTGGTGGTGGTGGTGACGACAATACTCTGAAATCGTTCCTTGATGTCGCCAATACCTTTTGCGGCGTGGTCAACGGCCATCCCGACGATCTCTCCAAAGTTGTTGCTTCTGCTGAAAACACTGTCGGTGGTGGCAGTGGCCCTGGAAATGGGTCACCAATAAATCCTGGTCAATATGTTTTCAAACTCGCAAAGCAATTCTGCGATCATGTCAAGCAACAACCCCAAGAGCCCAGTTCCTCCCAATTAGGTGAAGGATCAGCTACAATTCCTTAAATCGGAATGTGCTTTTCTGTTCATATTATCTAACTATCTTACTATGATGAGAAATAAACAATAAACAAGCTCTGTGATTGATGCGTTAAATTATTCAAGATGGCACAATTCTATAATCTAAGAGTAATGAACGATGGTAAAGTGAGTATGTTAGATAGACCATAATAGCTGATGCAGAATGTTGATTATAACATGTGGATGGGAGGAAACGTCATTTTTTACCATTGCCCTTGTGTAATTTGCACTCGCACTCCAGATAGTCCAAAATATTTGGCGTTGCTTTAGAATGATATTCGTCATCTCCTCATCATTTTGTTCAACCAATAGATATGATGGAGGATACAGACTTGATAGGTTGAAGGTTTTCCCACCATCACGCTCTCCTCCATGTATATGTAGCCGATGCAACAGCACGTTCTTTGGTACACAACTCCCCATAAAGACACTAGCATCGCACCTTTGCACTACCTGTCACAACATACAATTGATCTCCTTATATTGCATCCCTTGTCGAGAGAAGGGGAGAGATTCGGAGATTTGGCGGTTGACACCACAAGCATTGGTAGTGACGAGTATTCTGTAAAGCTTACCATAGGCAATTTAAGTAGCCATTTCCCTGTTTTTCATGGACAAGTATACGAACGTTATTCATAACATACGACTTGCAAAGAAGTTTGATATAAAATGCAGAAACCGTATATATATGATAGCGAAAGGGGTACTCCAGGATACTACAAAGGGGAGTTTGGGGAGGTGTTTCAAGGTTCTTGGATTCTTCACTATGAGTCTTGCACAAAGAAATTCTTTTCTAGTTAAAAGGAGTGATACGAGTTTAAACATGTGCTAACTGGAACAGGATGGAGGAGGCGATAGTGGCAAGGAGTGCAAAAGTAAGTTGTATCGTTGGAGTTCCATGTTGTGCCCCTGATCATCAGCATCATCATTTACTTAAGATGTGTGTATATATATAACGTGTACGAGGAATCGATATTGCTACAACAACCTTTTATACATCACACAATAACCATGCGTTTTACAATCAGCACTGCTCTCGGATTCTTGTTTGCTGCCAGTCTTTCACATGCTGTAACCCAAGAAGCTCCCGCTGGAACATCTCCTCTTGATGCGTTGGATAACTACTGCAAAACCCTTGTTCCAGCTGGTCAAGATCCTGTTGCACTAACCACAGCATTCTGCGATCAATTGGCAGCCGGTGGTGCAGCAACTGGTAAGGGTGCTGCTGGTGGTGGTTCTATTCCTGGTGTCAAGGACTTGTGCGAATTGGTGAAAACCGAACCAGCTCAAGCCAAACAAGCTGTCAACTCACTTGAAGGCGCAGCTCCACTCCCTCAAGCTGCCAAGGATATCCTTGATAAGGCTCAAAACATTTGCAAAGAGCAGGGTAAAAGCACATCTGGTACGCCTGCTGCTAACGGTGAGCCACCCGCTCCTGCTGCTCAATAAACCACCCTTGCTATTACCACATCATTACTCTTCTCTTTTGAGCATAACCTGAAAATTCTATTCTCGAATAAACATCACATCCTCGAGATCGTTGTTATCGTATAAAAATCTACAACAGTATATTCCGTTGATGATCCGTGTTGATATAATCTTGATTGGATCCAAAACAGCTACTCATATATGCCTATTATTTTCATCATCGGTTTTCTGTTCAATCGCAAAGATAATGAGGGTGATAGTTATTCATTTGTTCAGAGATTTTATATTATTTGAAAGCAAAGTTTTGTGCGTTGGTACGGTCATCAATCCATTATCGTTTCACATTTGCCATTTATGATAGCACTCGGGATCTTTATGTATTATAGCAAATAGTTGATACTATGGCACACTAGTAGTATAGGGATCATAATCAAAAGTCAGGTATCGTATCATCTGTGACTTCGGTAAGGAGACACATCATCTTAGGGATGCACATTAAGCATTGAGCATATTGAGAATGCCTGATGAGTATAGCTGCATCTTTGGGAAATACATAAATAATAATGCTGGGGAGACATATGAGATGTAAAAGGCAAACAGGACATGAAATATCATATCCCCTATTCATGTTGTTGGTTTTGCGGGGAAAAGGTAGGGAAAGCAAAGACGAGGAGGATAGCAAAGGGGAAAGGATGTGGTATGTTCTCCCTAATATAATGCGAAATGTATAAGATAGTGACCAGCACAAATGTTATTATGAAGCTGCCTTTCTTTCAATCTCTTCTATTATACTTGTTTCTTCCAATCACAAACACTTGAAACCATGCGGATCTTTGCTTTCAGTCTTGTCTTGGCGGTGGTTTCCAGCTTGAAAATAGTCGATGCGCAACCCAAACCAGAACCTGACAGCGGCAATATACTTTGCAGTAAATTAGTTAGTGGTGAACTCGATGGATTCACAAGATCGATCATGGAGGATTTATGTCGCAATGGAAATGCTGGTGTCCCAGAGCCAGGGTTATTTTAGCTGCATTTTGCATTGAAGGGCTCAAAGATGATTCTGATCGTGTGTAATGGCTACCTTTGAACACGCATGTAGAAAGTAGGCATAAATTTAGCATACTGCTCAATTCATCATTCCCACTGGAGTTGTCATTGTCTTGTATTATGATGTGATAGTAGTAGTAATAAAGATGATTGATAACTCACAACATTTATAACTTCATTGTCATCCTCAAATAATGAGAGTCCTTTTTATTTGTCATTCATCGAAGCCAATAGCATTTGTACATGGGGTGTGTCAATGACGAGAAGTGTATGAAGCTAGAGGGAGGATGGTGCCTTACGTCAAAGTGAATCGGCAATGTTTCACGACTTTGATATTCCGCATAAGAGTCATCGTTGCCAATCAACTGTTTCTTTATCTCGCTTTCTCTTTCAACGGCGAAATGGGGTTGTTCAAGCGTAGACGCCAATCCAACACTTACTCAACATCAAAGCGACAGCATTCTGATCAACGTATCGATTTCACCACTAATCTGCTATCAGATGAACTTGTATTGCATATATTCAGTTTCTTGTCTGCCAACGATCTCACACGCTGTGCCGGTGTCAATTCCAGCTGGTTTCGACTAGCTAATGATGAGCTGGTAAGTGTATGATAACAAATGCAGTTGATTGGTATGTTTACCAAAGGAGAATAGCTATGGAAACCACTCTTTTTGCGACGATTCCACAATGGAGGAGGATATGCCAGAGCGATAAGTCGACAAGATACAACGAGTCATCCTGAATCAAAGTGGAAGACACTGTATAGAACCAATCACAATTGGCGAAGTGGTAAGTTGGTTTACATGTGTGGGTATGTGTGCCTTGTACTAATATTGACATACAGGCAATTGTCGAATAACACAACTCGATTTGCATGATTCAAAGCAGTACCAACAACTGCGACAAAAACCATTAGTGCAGTTCAGCCGTGATATATTATGTTTGGCATCCATATCCGATTCTCGCATTGAAATATGGCGTATTGCTACCAAAGATAATCCACAACCTATATTGCTTGGACAACTTGCGTCTCATGACGACAATAGTACCTTGTGTCACATTACGTGCCTGAAATTGCAGACAATGAATCATTCTCAGTATCGGCTGATGGCTGGTTACGATGACGGTGGATTCTCGCTATGGAAAATGGATATCAAGGATAATCCAACATCATTTGCAGCAAGTCAATTGACCCGCTATACTCCTCCTTATCGATTGGGAAGTCATCAAGCCATCGAAGCTATTGGGCTCTCTTATCCAATGGTCCTTATTTGCACCAAAGGAATGAAACTATCTGCTTTTTGCATTGACCAAGGGCAAACTTCAATGTCTCCTCGACTTGTATACGAACTACAGAGTCCTATCCGGTGGAATCCTATCGTGGTGGAATTGGATCAATGCGATAATCACAATGATCGATGGCGTGGTATGGCTTGCTTTGGCATGCCTGTGGGTTTAAATGCTTTCTCAGTTGGCATTCAGGTATGTATACTGGAATCAAAAAAGTTGTTTATACACATATTCATCTACTATTACTATTAGGAAGTGGTGTTTTCATCACGTGGTATTATATCGTCACGGCATTGTACAGCATTAAACGAGGATGATTTCTTTTTCACCAATCATGCACGACGACCATCTCAAGATGCACTCGAGCCAATTACTGCACTCGCATATTCACAACCCTATCTAATGACAGCACACGGCAACAATACCATCAAGCAATATCACGTGCATGTTTCAAATGACAAGCTTGAATTGCAGTTTGCAAAGACACTATACGGTCATACATCAAGAGTATGTGCATTAGCCCTGGATGCATCTGTGAGTCGGTTAGTGAGTGGTGATCGATATGGTCTCAAAGTATGGGATCTATCAGCGAATAACCATGACAAACATCAACCATTTCGGAATGACGAAACCGATCATCACAGTAATGCCTATCGACTTGCACGTCATCGACTCGGCGGTAATGAATATTTGGTAGCCATTGATGCTACTACTGCAGAACATCGAGCACCGTTGGAAGTTCCCTCTTGTGATATGCGATGGTTGCATTTTGATAGCGACAAGATTGTGGCAGCATTACGAGATGAAAGCAGTAGCAACTTGGCATTGACATCCCACAAACGGACTTTGGTGCGCATTTGGTCCTTCTCATAAATACCCTACTACTACTACTAAATGTATTATATTCTGTTATTAAAAAAAAAGCCAGCTAGATACTGGATCTTGTACATGTATTGAAAAATTATAGTGTATAAAGTCATGGGTATCCTTAATTTAGAGTTGACAGTACTTTATGGTGATTCTTCTCTTCGTCGACGACGCACTTGTGTAGCTGATTGGATCGCTTTAAAGTTATCCATATCCAGATAATATTCACCTAACACGTGTTGGAGGTTGTTAAACCGCTCTTCCAAGAATTGCACTCGATCAACAACATTTTCCAACTTTTCCATGGTTGGATCAATACTGGTTGGAGAAGAAGGATCTTTGGCATAATGAATGTCGGATGTTGGAGGATATCTGTTGGCTGAAGGTGGTGGTGCTTCAATATTGGATAATGCGATCCCAACACCTTCATCCTCGGATGTTGCTGGTGATGAATCTGCTGATTTGTTATACCCTCTAGTTGCATGAAGCAATGGCTTGCTTGGTTTATTGCTCATCATCTCAGTGGCGCCGTTGCTGGAAGTATTGCCGTTGTTTCTTTTAGCTGCAATTTTACGAGACACACGTTCACTGGAGAATGCAACCGTATCCAAGAGACCCCATGGTGAATGACGCACCATACCAAACAAGAGAGCATACACTGCAGTAATGGCACCATAGGCACCACCTGCTGCTGCTAAAGCTGATAAGAGACTATGTTGTCGTTGCTCTGTCTAGGTGAAATTTAGCAAGAGTGTAACGTACAATGCATAAACTACTACGTACCTTGACATCGTATTTGGCTTTAGCCAATTGCACAGAAAACATGCCGTGATAATCCTTGATAGCATATGTGTTGGTGAATTACGTATCATGATAGTGTGTACAATGTATGTCAACTTGACTTACCCCACTAGTAAGATTAACGTTGTCTTCGACATGCATTGGCCAATTCATCTCGGTGGTATCAATTGTATAAATATCCACAAAGGTAGGTTCCTTTTTTGCAGTTTGATGTTAATGAAGGCTGTGTTAGGAAATTGAGCAATAGCACTTACAAAACCAAGCAAAGAAGCACCATCACTGGGTCGAATGGCTCGATATTTCAATGGCGAGAAGAAAATAGCACTTGTCCAATTTACCAAGGATGTTGAGCGAGCATCACCTTGCTGCATTTCTGTAAAAAATTGTTTCTACACCCAAAATCAGCATCTTCAACTTTGCATGTTTAATCCACCCATACCTCTTGTGGAATCATGCCATCAACAATAGCATCATTCCAAGGACTAAATCGAGGATCATAAATTTGGATTGTCACAGTGGGAATGGATATGCTTGCTTCTGACACGTTGGCTACAGAGTCCAATTTCCAATAAATATCGACACGTCGTATTTCAGGTGCATTCTCGTCATAATCTTCTTCAACACCATATTTATATGCTCCTTCCGTATCCAGGAGATAACACTGAGATTCAGTTCCTTCTTCATCACCCTTTGTTACATAACCATTGCAATCCTCCAACGTGCTGTACGACCAATTCATGTGCATCATGTCACATCGTGGGAATGTGATACCACTATCCTGAGCACAAATTTCGACATACGGTACTTCATAAGGGCTTTGCATTGGCTCCGTGGATTGACGCAGGAGTGTCTTATCGAATCGGACCTAACAATTCACCAAAAATGGAAACGTTGTGTGATCAGCGGCGCGTGTCGTTATGAAGAAAAAGAGAGATCTGCTGTAATCTTTTTGACCATCCCCGCTCTCTCCACACACATACAACCCTTGCTGCAATTCCCTGAAACGTAACATACCTGGTATATAATGTAGACGCAATATGCAAAGAAAGCCAGGGCTAATACAACTGCCACTGCCATACGTCCATATGCTATTATTCTCGATTCGTATGGCTATAGCATGGTGATGGATGAGAAAAATGAAATTGTTAATACCTATTATGAAGAATAGATCACGTTATATTACATACTCGACGATGGAATGCTTCGAAAACAAAAAACATGTTGATGTATGTACAATAACCAATATGGAAAAGGATGACACAAAAGAGTGGGAAGGATAGAGAGAGGAAAAAAGAAAGAGAGAAACGAGATGTCATCTGGCGTCTTGATATACAAGTACTGTTTGGCTTAGCGGTGTCTGGTTACTAGTGTCCACATTGTGCGACCCAAACTTGTGGCACGGATGAGCCACTTTCACCTTACGATCTCTCTTGGCACATGAAACTTTGTGCAAACTATATTCAAGCTCTTTATGCGAGTGTGATGCATACGGAGACTTCTCTCTAGGTAACTCTATGTAAAAAGTACATTGTAAAAAAGTTGAATGAATTCCACGAGTCATAAAGATAGTTCTTGTTGTTATTGTGTGTCTGTGCGCATGAATGTAAAGAAAAATCTGCAATGGCGGTTCTTGCTTATTTAGATATGGGAGCTGCTGCTGCACACCGCCAATACATCTTTGGAAAGGCTCTGTCAAGCTGTCTCCATCATCAAAGTGTCACAAAAATACTGCGCAATATTCAGAGTTTTAATTCATCATTTTTATTATTGCACCTTACTAACAAAGATTCGTCATAGTGTTGAATGTATATGTTCCAAGGATGTGGAATTCATTATTTACGTGAGTTATCCTCGTACAACCATCCACCCAATACATCCTTGCTGGTGTTGTCCCGCTTAGCAATACTAGTACTACCGCTATTGGTGGATGATCGATGAATCCATGGTACAGCTCTTGTCCGTCTACGACGCATATCACGCATTTGATCCAAAAAGTCCATATTGATATAGTATTCTCGTAGCACCTCTTGCATTTCCATCATGCGTGTCTCCAAGTGCTGTATCCGTTCATGATCGCCATGTGATGATGATTGGTCTGTAGTAGGAGAAGATGGATGATGATAAAGAGGTGGAGGAGGTGCTGGGTGATCATCCGATGATTTACGACGCGAAGATGGGATAGGCGTTGTTTCCACAATAGCCATTTCTACCTCGTCTTCATCAGAACTACTGTTTCGAGGAGGATGTGGAGATGGTGATGATGATCGAGAATGATGGTCACCACTCAATAATCGTTGTCTTTTGTTTCTTGTATCAGTCACTTTATCAACTGCACGCACCACAGTAAGAGGAAGTTGATGAACCATGCCCCATGGTGAATGTCGCACCATGCCAAACATCACAGTGTACAAGGTTGTAATGGCTCCATAAGCACCGCCTGCTAATGCCACCGCTGATAGTAATGTGTGTTGTCGTTGCTCAGTCTAAAAAGGAGAATGAGAATTGATGATACTAGGTTTCATGCGTGCCTGGGATCTTAAAGCAAACTCACTCACTTTGACATCATAGGTTGCCTTGGAAAGCTGCACAGAAAATAATCCATGATAATCCTGATAAAGTTTCGAATTAGTCTCGTAGGAATTGCAAAAGTAGCAATGAAAGCTTACACCACGTGTTAGATTAATGTTATTCTCACGATGCATAGGCCAATCCAACTGAGTCGATGAAATTGTATAAATATCAACAAAGGATGGATCCTAGATAATGCTGTCAACTCATTATTGTTAACATTGCTGATGATCGCTCTACCACTTACAAATCCTAGCAAAGATCCAGAATCACGCGGTGGTATAGCACGATATCTTGATGGGGTGAAGAATAAAGTACTGGTATAGTTTTGTAGTGATGTTGATCGATAGTTGCCTTGTGTCATCTCCGTTGAAAATGCGACCTGTATATAAACGAAAATCAGATATCATTCCATAGGTTTAAATGTTACACTACCTCTTGAGGAATCATGTGGTCTACAGCTTTTGGATCCCATCTACTAAACCGAGGATCATAAAGCATGATTGTGATGGATGGAATACCGACACTGGCTTCAGTAATGTTGGCGAGTGAATCAATCTTCCAATAAATGTCGACGCGACGAATTTCTGGAGAGTCAGGTGCTGGCAACTCTTCTACACCATAATGCAAAGTGCCATTCACTTCAAACAAGTAGCACTGACTAGATGACCATGTCGAGTTGTCACCAAATCGGATCTTATCGTAGCAGTTTGGGAGTGAAACAGACGACCAATTCATGTACATGATATCGCATTGCACAAATGTAAGTGTAGTGCCTTGTCCGCATACTTCAATGTGTGGAACTTCGTATGCTGATTCCATGATCTCTGTTGATAAGCGCAACAGCGTCTTGTCATACCTTATCTACATCAGTTGGAGCATCATGGTACTTTAGATAACCAATTGATGGCACAAGAATGCTTCTTTCTACCTGATAGATAAGGTAGCCGATATATATGAAAAGCAACAAGCTGAGAACTACCGCCACAAATATGCGTGTGTAGCTGAGCAATTTTGACTCTAAAGGCTAGATTGTTGTCACATGCTGATATGGTTGATTATGTTACATCGCGTCAAGATAAAAATCTTGCATATTTACCCGTCGATGAAATGCTTCGAATACAAAATACATTTATCACTGCAACATGGAAAAAGAAAAGAAAGAACCAAAAGAGGAGCTACAAGGAGTAAAGTTTTTATGTTTTAGCCTGGGTCACTATTGGCTTAGTGTGCATGAGCGGGACATACTTGTTTGTGACACTGCTGCAAATGATCCAGCTGTCCACTGCATTAAAACTGGAAACATCAGTTACAGTTGGTAACATTTTGATTGGATGATTTGAGTCCCTTTATTGCTCCCACTTACATATTCATATTGCCAATCATCAGATCATACGCACTTTCGCACCACCCCCCCCACCGAAACTGTATGGAGCATGCAAGTGGCACAAGACACAAAATCTATCTTGATGGCAAATGAAACCAACACTCCGGTTTTCATTCTCTCCTATTTAAAGGCGCTCATGTGACGCGTGCTTACTGTGTAACGCGGGAACGATGTGACACAGGGGGACGATCCGCCACAAAGGCGGTTCCTGCAAAACACGCTCTGCCAAGCATCTATATTTATATGCAGCAGCTGATCTTTATTAAAGTATATGCATAGACTGATAAATGACCCTTTTATCTTATCCAAAGTCGTTAAAATTATGGAGGGGACATACTTTGAAAAGACGTGATAAACTGGTCTTTGTCAAGTTGTACCAAGAAATGTCATCATTATTGACAACCATTAACGGTTTAGAGTTCCGGGTACCTGGACAAATTGGTAAAAAGCTGTCCGACATGCCAAGTATGGCCACTCTGCGACCAAAGTCCAGTAGAGGTGTTGTACCGCCACTATTGTGGCGCACAAGCATTGCTTCATCAATATGTCTGTAGATGATACATACATAGCATGCAACAAGGAAAGCATGCAGTAGCTCTATAATGCATAACGTCATTGATTGTCATATAATCGCAATCTTGAGATACATGAATGACGCTGGTGATTGTTTTCAATGTTACCCCAACATGATGCATCAATTGTATATCTTGCATCCACTCGATTTCGAAGCATATATATATTTCTGAGTACAGACATAAACTTGTCGATGTTGCTCTTGTATAAGCAATACACAGTGTATTACGGTAACAGTTTGCACCCAATGAAAAAACTGCGGTTCTCAAAACATGTAAAGCTTTGTTGATCCATCATTGAACAACCCACCAACCCTTAATCTAACATATCGTAATGCAATACCCGAGCATACGCAATCTACTGATGACCAACAAACATCGAGTTTTTAACATCCTTTGTCCCATCGCCTTAGACATTGCGGAGAAAAATCCCACATCAGAGAAGCCATTGGCTAATGCTAATGTTACCAATGCATAACCCAGCTATGACACAATTGGTAAGTGAGTCGCTGCTCTTGTATATCTCTCTAGTATTGTTATATCCAACTCTTGTTGGACATATATCTATTTCCTTTACTTCCTTCCCATATCCTATCAGAACGCTAATATGGAGTACGTTGCAGATTTGAAGTTTTCTCAATAAACAAAGCAATGATGCATTAGTGTTGGTGTTGAAAAGTAACACCATATATTATGGTCATTGCGACTTATGCTTGGACCAAGTGTTCCAACTGATTTGAACAATACTCTTTCACACCAACTGTCATTCGCAATATAGCTGTGTCCGATCATTGTGTACCAAACTTTATTCAATCGTGGTGCGTGTGTGTGTCACAATGCACCTTTTCACGTATCAGATAAATGGGTGTTGAGTGCTGCAATGTTGGCTTTGTGTGTAATGGGATGTACCAGAGATGAACGACATTTGTGTTACATGGGTCGCGCATAATTTAGCGGTTGATTGGATCACATCATGTCCAAGTGCAATGGCTAGTACCTCTTTTTTCTCTTCCTGGCCACGAATCAATCTTGTTCTATGCATTACAGGTAAAATGGAAATCCTGCATGCCGAATGTGCAACTTGAATTGGCCAATCGTTGGATTGATATGTTGCTGCGCCCACTTGTATTGCTTTAGGGTACGGTTTACTGAATTGGGCGGGCCTTGCGATCATTACCAGTTTAGGTCAACTCCACTTGTAACACGGGCAACAAAAAAAAGTTAGATTCAAAGTCCAAAAAGATTCGTTGCCTCTCTCATCTCTCTTTATCTTTTCCCATTTTCCTATACCCTATCTCTGGATCCATGGGTTCCTTGCTTCGCGATAACCCACTCTTTAAGACTAAAGAATCAATAGCCACACTTTCGGTGATAAGTCTCGAATGTATTCTCATTTGTATTTTGGAAGGCCTTGTCGTCAAAAATCACATTGCACTTGTCAGCAACTGTCAAATGGATAGTGTTGGTCAAGGTGAGAAAGGGAAAATGAGCCTATCTTACAGATGGCGTGTGCATGTTCGAAAATCAATATTGATCCTCTCTTCAGGTGTCAGTGAATCTGACTTGATATATCACTCGCTTTTCATTGTTTCTCAAGCATTTCAGGTGCTTTTATGTGTCGATGCCTTGCTTCAAAAGAATACAGGTACAAGTACACCATTTGCTGCAGATAATGTGTTGCTTACCATCATTTCTGTATAGCTCAACTATGCACACTCGTTGCTTTTGGACTGTTGGTAGTAGGTAATTATATCATTCTCTAGAGGGGAAAAAGGAGAAATCGGACTAAGCCGCGTCAATATGCTAACGTGTATAATTTGTGTGTGGCAGTGTAAGACTGTTTCTATATGTAGATCGCAAAAGTATTAAGCACTGATGAATTTACTTGCGTGCAGATACGGAGGCATCCAAATCCAGCAGCACATGATCCTGGAACAAGTGGGTTGGTATGTATGTGCTGGTGTGCAACGACAATACTTTTAGCACTTGAACTAAAAAAAAAAAAACATACGCCTTCACAGTGGCTCTCAGGAATTGTGGAACCCAATTGATCCACGATGGCCCGACACACCTGCTGGACAGGATATGGCTATCGAGTATTACCGTGATCGTATTCGACCTCTCGAATATGCCATTATTGGGTTGATCCCATGCTTCTTTGTCGCCCTTGCATTCCTTGCATGGAGATTACGTAAAGAGTTTGCGTGGGACAATTATCGTACCTTTTCAGCTGATCTTCGGTAATATTCCCTATACAGCAATCATGATGACCATATGCTAACGGATTAACATACAGGGTGCGTAGCGCATTGATCACAAGCAGTGTGCTATTGACATTACTCAAGCTTGATTTTTACTTTGTGTTTTCATTTGCAGCACAATTGATCCCATCCCAGAAACTGCAATATGATGAGACCGTTACCGAAACTGTGCTTGTATTTGTGCTGGGAGCATTGGGTTTAACGCTTGCAATCCTTGCAGTATACCGTGAAAATATGTACATGATGGCAAGTTTTATCGTTGCTGGTGCTGGTGCAGTTGCGTACCTGATTTATCGCCTTGTTCGCATTTGTGTTCCACGTGATCCAGGCACAGATGATCCTTACGAGTTCACACGCCGATTTTTGATCTTTACTGTGGTGGTTGCCATGGCACTTATTTTACTCACAATGTCCGTTGCTGTCAAGAGCTTCTTGAATCTCCGCAAAGGCATCTTTGTTTTCGCCAAAAAGTCTTCTGGCGATCGCAAAAAGAAAGGAACATCCTTACGCAGTATGTCGATTATTGACCAAGGGTCAGACGAATTTGATTCGTCGGAAGCACCAGTAATGCAGCATCATCATCATGATGACAAGATTGCACTGGATGATATGGAAGAACCGACAAAACATGATCATCGCCGTCATCAGGATGATCGTATGTGGTCCATCGAGTAATAGCACACATGCCCATTCATTCATTCTATTGTATTACATTTCACGTTATATGTATTTTAATCATCATCATAATATATCATAGCAATTGTTCTTTCATTATCATATGATTGGAATTTCTTTGTATATTCATTTCTAACTTGATCATTCTACAGTAGCTATCATCAACATGCTGCAAACAGGGTATCAACAAAATGCTGGATTGCTGCACGACCACCATCATTAACGAATCGTCGTTCTCGACATACAATGCTAGCATGGGCGTTAAATCCTCGGATATATACAAGCACACGTTCCCACTCGAGTTGATCGAGATGCTTTTGCATCTGTATCTGATGTATTGACAATGCCATAGGTTGAGTAGCTTGAGCGATTCTTTCGGAAGGCATTACATTGTACAAGCTGGAGCGCTTCTTGGTGGCATCTATCAATGCATGTTATTATCATGTAATTCCAATCATCTTTTCACCTTTATACCTTGATCCGTTTTTATGGCTGGATTGGGATCTTCGGGTATATTGGTTGCATCCAAGGTATCGACCAAGATTTCCTGATTCTCTTGTTCCAGTACAGTGCTGTGATTGCTTTTGCTACGATGGATCGTTTCTGACTGAATCAGTTGTTTTTTTTTCTGAGATGAAGTGGCGGCTAAAAGTCGTGCTACGCGTAGTCGTGACATTAAACCTTGTGATCCGATATAAACCAATGCAAGGATAGCCACCAACGGCAGTAGAGGAGAGAATATAACCAAAAGGCATTTGACTAGAATGCCATCCTTGGATCTTTTTCGCTTCTTGCTCGAATTGATGTTTCTCGTTGTTGTTGCCTTCGTGCTACTATCATCATCATGCTGTAATAGATCAAATGCCGTTATAATAGATGAGTAAGTCGAATCCACGGATCTATCCTATAGCGTGAGTTGTATGCCTTGCAAATACCCCTTTTCGAGTCTTGCTTACATATCCAGATCCTTCATGACTTCAAAGTGATTGGTAATTTCCATTGCTGCCGTCCAGTAAGGGACTGTGCGATCATTGGCTACATTCGCATAGGTACGCTTTTGTTTGAATCGGGAGAGATACTGGTGGAATTCTCGTTCTATATGTGCATGTTAATAAACCATGAAATAGATCTCTTGAGCCTGTAATCATTACATACTTGGGTCTGCGAGCACGCTTAAAATAGGCAATCCATCTTGATAATCATCTAGTAACTGAAGTTGTTCACCCGTTCTTGAAAGGATATGGCCTGTGACATAATTGTAAAACTTGAGAAATGTCGACTTGGGTTCGCGTCTGACACCTAAATGTGGTGTAGCGAAAGTGACATACAGCTTCAAGCACAAAGTGAGCAAGTATTGCAATTGGTAATCTTTCGTTTCCAACCTACCAAGGGCTTAATGTTGTCAAAGAAACCTGATTTGCCAAGGATACCAATTGCATAACGAAGCATCAATCCGCCAAGAGAATATCCCACCATGATCACGCCTTCGACTTGGATATCCTTGTTACTATTCAACTCATTCACCCGATCACGAATCTAGAATGATTCAGTTTAAGTACATATTGGATCATGCTTCCAGGCAACGGTAACCAACCTTCTGGACGAGTCGCTCTCCACACACATCGATCTACCTTGCTTGTTAGACGATATTCATTCGTATTCTACCCATGATAATCACAACGTACACCGTCATATGTATATTTGCCTTCGTTAATGTCCACATTTAGCTATGTAGCGAAAAGTGAATAAATGAATATCAAGAGCGAGAGCTCAATCTTACAATATCGATCGCATTGGACGCATTGCATGCTTTTTCAATAGCCGTTCGAATGAATCGCATATGGTTCTTGTTTCCCCAGAGTCCATGCTGCAATACAATGAGTGTCACTTGTGTCATGAGATACGGCAAGAGGAAATAACGTTGCAATATACACTTTACCTGCAACAGTTTAATACAATTGAAACACGGATAAAAGCTGGCCGAAAGCGCCGAATGGAATACCTTATACCAAATGCAGCAAGATGAGTACGTGGTATTGCTCAAAATGGGCATTGATTGTCAAAGGGGTGATTGTTATGCATCATAGTTATAAGAATGGTTCATTGTTAACCATCATGTTTATTGTTACAAAGGTAAAATTATATATACACATTGTCATTTTAAGCAGGGTACACCTTGGGCAACCATTCTTCAAGATACTTGTTGCATTCGGCAGGCTTTTCCCAGAGAACCCAATGACCAGCACCTTCAATGTTACGGAATTCGACCTTGGGAATATACTTTTCCATACCATGAGCCATAGCAGGAGGAAGAGCTCTGTCACCTTCGGAAGTAACCATCAAAGCAGGTTTATCAATGATAGGATCAAGTCCTGGATGTAGAGATTTACTTTAGCAAGTTGCTTCTACTTCATTCCTGAATTAAACATACCCTTGTTATCCTCAAACTGGTATTCGAAACGCTTGTAGAGGTTGAGTGAAGTACCTGCACCGCGTTGACGGTATTGAGAGACATAATAATCGAGCACCTATATTCATTATCATGTAAGGATCAATTGAATCAGATAACGCTATCACAACATACCTTTTGAGACACAGCATCGCTCTTGGGAGGATCAGCACGTCCTTCAACCATGGTCTTGGTGTTAGGGTCAATCAAGGGTTCCTTGATTTCACCTACAGGACGGAAGAAGCGCTTGAAAAATGCCTCGGTCTATGCATTACAACAATCAATGACAATGGACTTTTTCCAAAAGAGTGACAAAACTTACATGAGCATTGATTTCTTCCTCAGCTTTAGGTGAGACAAGATGCAATTGATATGTAAAGTTGGGGAACTTTTCTACAAATTGCTCCAAAGTGATACGTTCGGTATTTGGTACCAAGTAAGGTGTGCAGAAGGATGCAACTAAATAATGATATGAATGATATGCCTATAATGCCTTGATAATATTTTATATATACCTGCTTCCACTCGGTTAGGGTAAAATTGTGCGAAACGCCAAGCAACAAGACCTCCCCAATCGTGACCAAGTACAACCACAGTAGGGATCTGCAAATGGTCCAAGAGCGCATCCAAATCCGCAGTAAGATATTTATCAGTGTACTTGGCAGCATCAGCAGGTCCATCCTATAATAAATACGATAACAGAGTTGGTTATTCTCGAGATATGCATCAAATAAAAAGTCAATCCAACATACACTTTCACCATAGCCACGGATGGTAGGCACAATGACACGATAACCGAGTTTAGCGAGGAAGGGGATTTGCTCACGCCATCCTATCCATGCATCAGTCTATTATCCTTGAATATTCATACAATGCATCCTTACCGAGCCAACTAGACAATAGAAATGGAATGAGTGTATGAAGAACGTCAAAGAGTATTAGACTTACAGGTCAGGCCAACCGTGAATGAGAAGTAGGGCCTTGGTAGCCGACTGGTTCTCATCTACGTAATGAAGTCGAAGACCATTGGCATTGAAGTATTGGTGGTTAAATGTGCTTGGGTCAGATGAATCCATTACTTGTGACAATAAGAAAAAAGCGCGTTGTAAATGCTCTTGATGCTCTGCCACCCTATTTATAACCAACACAGTTGTTCATGCGGGATGTACTAATATGTGGTTAGTAATCCCGATTTGATCGACCTCCCCTCCAATCAAATGGTGTCCATGGATTCTGTAAAATGCCTGATGCCAACAAGTGTACATGAAGCAGAGATATGGGTAGATTACTAATCAACTCGTATGTATTATTGGGGATAAACGGCTACTCTGATACTAAGCCCCTTCCCATACTATCAGGGTAATGTAGCAATGGATACAGTCTGACGACAATAAGGACAAGTACTGCTTCGATCGAGCCATCCTTGGATACATTCACGGTGAAAAGCATGGCGACATGTCAATCGTAGTGTTTCCTTCCCCTTGATAAAGAGCTCATCCTGGCAAATGGGACATTCTTCGTCATTCTCTTCAACTATAATAATAGAATATATATATAAGTATGCTAGTGCTTGTTATTGTGATTCATTTTATACGTACAACATGTCGTGGATGCTGCAAACTGTTTCGAACCACTATATGGAAAAGGATCATTATCAGAGTATGCTATCGTGAGAGATCATCCAGTATTACCTATAGGGCGATGACTTGTTCTTGCCTGAGAATACAGTGATAAATGTGCTTGCACTATGAAAGGAAACTTAGTTTGACGTTGCACATTGCATTAATATATATCTTACCGGCTGGTGGATGCATCGCTTCTACGTGCGCGTCGATTGAACAAGGATGAAAACCAGGATCGACGTTGATTTGCAGTGGTAGTAGTAGGCTGTGTTGCAGTTACTGATGATGTCGTATCTTGATGTGCAGGCTCAATTTGTAATTGAAATGTATCATCTGATTGCGTAGTATAAGATAAATTGACTGCCGATTTGGTTTCCATAGGATGTTGAATAGTCAATTTCGATGTTTCATTTCTTGATGACGAACTCGTATTATCATGTTGTGTATTCGAATTCGCGGTTGCTGATGAAGAAGCTGGAGGTGCAGGTGTTGCCATCTAACATGACAAGTTATTTAATGTCGATACTGTCATATCACACTTTTTGCATACCACTTCAATAAAAGATGCCATGCATCGCTTACAGACCAAAGTGTATGATTCGGTCAAGAATGTTTCCACTTCAGTATCACAAGCATGGCAATAGAATCCATTGATGATAGGCTCGTCGCAATTGGGATGCTTTGCTTTTGTGCCACTTGTTGGATGATGATGGTTTACTGTAAAATTGACTGTCAATGGCTGCTGTTGTTGTGAAGACATTGTTAACAGCAAGAGATAAGTTTGTTTTTCAATTGACCATGTATGCTCCCATTTTATAACTCTCGTTTGCCAACAGTGGTAATCTGCGCCCCAAGATTCGATCCATCACGTTATCCATTTTGTCACTGATAGACGATGGCTACGCAAAATAGAGCGACTCAGGAAAATTTCCTTACTTGGCACCAACGTGTATTAATTTATCATGTGCTATTGTTCCTAGATGCTACTATCGTCAATGCCATTATATCCTAGTTTCACAATTCAAATGATCACAAGAATATTGACGCCATCATTGAACCATCGTGGCTGTAATTCTTTTTCTGCCTGATCATCAGCTAATATTGACGTCATGCTAAGGCGGCATTAAGTATATAGATCGATCATGTCATCTACAAAAACTCCTTTCAAGGCGGTAGATAAAACCAATGTATCAATTCAATCAATCCTGACACCTTGTTCCTGCACGAACAACAATACCCACACCCACGCATATACAAGCAAGAAATGTGATGTCACCCACATTATCACCCATCTACATTGTCTATTTCGTTGTATGCTTCAAGAATGCCATTTGATAGGTGTCAAGGATAGCTTTATGTGACCTATTGTATTGATATTGATCATCATCCATGTAATCATTCATTGTTCTCTTATAACACCATCCTCTGAAGGATTCTTTGTGCTTATATTCCATTGTGTTGAGTAGCTCTTTTAGTAAAAAGGGATATCTCATACAATTGCACCCAGAAAGGGAATCTCACTCTACTAAGGAAAGGTCAGGAGCTTATTGTTGGTGACAAGTACACAGGGATCACCAGTTTGATAAAGACGACATTGTAGGCCATGAGATATTTGCATGACTGCAACTTTCCGAGACGAGTAGCGAAAGATTACTATCTCAAATAATCTTATTTGTGCCTCAGGAATGTAAGGTGTCTGACGAGAAGAATTCTCAACCTCATTTGACTCCGCGTACCATGTTCCGCATTGTTTCACGCGTCGTGTCATTGTCTCACAACAGGCGTCCCTTTATTCAGTTTTTCTTTTATACCACAATGCCACCCAAGAGAAAATCAAACAGTAGTGAGACGAGTACAAAGAAAAAGTCCAAGGTGTGGGAGCCATTTGATCCTTCTGTACCCAATAATACGACCATGCCTTCCGAAATGTCATTTTCCAAAGCTCCTGAGGGAGGTGTCAAGATCGCATCGTACAATGTGTCTGGATTGCGTGCGTCTATCAAAAAGGGGTTCCATGAATATGTCAAGGCCGAAGACGCTGATATCCTGTGTATCCAAGAAACCAAGGTGCATGAAGCTTTGCCTGGTGTTATTGATGAAAAGCAATACAAGCACAGGTACTGGGCATTTGATGAGAAGAAGGGATATTGTAAGTGGCCGTTGCTAGGTTATTCCACAGGTGTAGTTAACATGGATATTACCTAGCTGGTACTGCCGTGTTTTCAAAGGTTAAACCTGAAAAGGTCACTTATGGATTGCCTGACTTTGACAATGGATCACGTGGTCGTGTCATTTCGTTGTTTTATCCATGCTTTGTATTGATCGCATGTTATGTTCCCAATGCTGGCTCAGAACTCAAGAACTTGGATAAGAAGATGGAATTTGACAAGTACATGGAGAAATATATTCGATCCCTACAAAAGGAGGGTAAACCTGTCGTCTGGACTGGGTAAGATAATACATCCCCAGGATACAATTCAATGTACTAAGAAACATATATCTAGTGATCTTAATGTTGCTCATACTCGCGATGATATTGCTCGACCTGATACCAATGAAAGGTAAAAAAAAAAAAGAGGTGTATGGGATAAACCATGGCAACTAATCAATGTGTTGATAACAGATCAGCTGGTTTTACTATTGAGGAGCGTACTGATTTTTCCAAAGTACTTGCACCCACGGAGGATGGTCAACCTGGTTTAATTGATACATGGCGCCATTTCCATCCTGATACTAAGGGTCATTACACTTATTACTCGTATCGTTTCCAATGCCGTGTTAAACGCATTGGCTGGCGTTTGGATTACTTTGTGGTGACACCTGATCTCATGGATAAGGTGGTAGAAAGCAGCATCCGTCAAGAGGCATGGGGTGCCAGTGATCATGTTCCTTTAGTACTCATCTTAAAGGATACTAAGCTTGAAGATGACAAGTAAAGATACATTAGAAAGATGATTGTTTATATCCAATAAAGACAAGTCGCATGACAAGCATTAAATTCGTAAGTGTGCTGAGATGAATCCATCATTCACTTTCAACCTACAAACACACACGCACACACACACACATAATGTCAACAAGGAAATCCAAATGGGAATCTGACGAAGAATCACCCAGTGCACCCAGCACTCCCAAACGACATAAGAAAACTTATACAGAAAAGAAACGCTCATCACGTCATGCTTCACCTTCCATCAGTCATGACACGTCAAGAACAACAACAACAACAACAACAACACCATTGACTAAACCCAAGCTACAAGTTTCAACAAGTCGACCATTTATTACAGGGTGCCGTAGTGTGGATCGATTCGAGCGTCTAAACAGGATTGAAGAAGGATCTTATGGTATTGTGTTTCGTGCACGAGACCGTGATAGCGGCGACGTGGTGGCTCTGAAAAAGTTGAAGCTCGACAAGGAAAAGAATGGCTTTCCAGTGACCAGTTTACGAGAGATCTACACATTGATCAATGTCAAACATCCAAATATTGTTAATGTACGAGAGATTGTTATGGGAAATCATCTTGACCAGTAAGTCAATTTCCTTGTTTATATATAACAGTATTGGCTAATAATGTAGATAGAGTGTACATTGTCATGGACTTTATTGAACATGATCTCAAGACACTGATGACCGATATGCGCACACCTTTTCTACAATCCGAAGTCAAGACATTGATGCTACAATTGCTTTCTGCTGTTGCACTATTACATGATAACTGGATCATCCATCGTGATTTGAAAACAAGCAATCTACTCTTGAACAATCGAGGTGAAATTAAGGTTGCAGACTTTGGTTTGGCACGCAAGTACGGTAGTCCATTAGGTCATATGACTCAACTGGTTGTCACCTTGTGGTATAGGTAAGTTATAGGCCATTGCTACTCTATGATATTATTATAACACTCTTTAGAGCACCTGAATTGCTACTGGGCACCAAACAATATACCACAGCTGTGGATATGTGGTCCATTGGTTGTATATTTGCTGAATTGATCAACAATGAACCTCTTGTATCGGGCCGTAGCGAAATTGATCAGATTGACAAGGTAAAGAAAACACATTGATTATCATATTCATCTTATTAACATGGGAAATGTAGATATTTAAATTATTGGGTGCACCGAATGAAAAGATCTGGCCAGGATTCATGGAATTGCCCTATGCGAAAAACGTCTCTGTGAACAGCCAATCATTGTATGTATAAAGTATGAATCTCAATGCACAATCTTACAAGGGTTCAATCGTTTATAGATATAGTAGCTTGCGAAGTCGATTTCCTTATCTCACTGAAGCCGGTCTAGATTTGCTATCCAAGCTGCTTACTTATGATCCTGAGCAGCGTATCACAGCAGAGCAAGCACTCAACCATCCCTATTTCAGGTACAAATTGGTTAGCGTTTAAAGTACGCAAAAGCTAACCTATCTCATTAGTGAAAGCCCCCCTCCCAAAGATCCTGCGTTATTCCCGACTTGGCCATCAAAGGGTTCTGGAGAAAAGTATGTAGTAGTGCGAGAAAGGATATTGATAATGACATACTGAATCGTTTCAATAGGCGAAAGGTTTATAGTCCTTCTGCACCACAAGGCGTTCATTCAGGCTTAGATGACGATAATGATCCCACCTTGGCGGGTACCTTGTTTGCTGGGCAATCTGAATCAGCTGGTTTTCGATTGAAGTTGGCTTGATCACCAATAAACCACCCCCCTCCACCATTTTCATATTCATCATCATGCTAGTCTTGGCATATAAACACCTCTCCATCCCCACCCCCAGTTGTAGATTAACCATATATAGAGATTGATATGTAAAAAGGGCAATGGAATAACAAGTGATGATCGTTTTGAGCTA
Organism: Lichtheimia hyalospora FSU 10163; assembly: GCA_025094155.1. Taxonomy (NCBI): domain Eukaryota; kingdom Fungi; phylum Mucoromycota; class Mucoromycetes; order Mucorales; family Lichtheimiaceae; genus Lichtheimia; species Lichtheimia hyalospora. Next base: position 39,639 of record PTRB01000088.1, read on the forward strand.
CGAAAAGCAGGATTCTTCTAATGCATGAATCGAAAAGCAAATGCCGATAGTTGTTACACAGGAAAGCACGCACGTTTGACCTTTAATCCCCCAAAACGATAATGCACTACTGGCTAATGTGTGTGGCATGCATAAAACAGGAAAAGTGATATAAATAGAAACATGATGTGCATTTCACTTGTGGATATAGTGCCTTTATGATGATAACGATGATGATAATGATCAGCCATACTACACAACTGTCACCATGGCAACAACAATGACGTTTTCTATCAGACAATAGAAAAAAGATGATGTGGTCTTTATTCATGATAGCAATTTCTGATCACATTGGCGATCTCTCTTTATGCCAAGACCCAAGCAAATATGCAGCAAACGCCCTTTTATTGGCTGCAACATTTATTCATAAGAACAGGGCTCGGCAAGGCTTGTCTTCTTTCCGTATTTCCGCTTTGACAGTAAGCGAGATGAACACTACACCAGTACAAAGCGCAGAAGATCTTGAATACACAAAGAAAGCTCGTCATGGCCATGGCAAGGACGTTGTTGACGAACACAACATTCGACAAGTGGCAGGATGTCTACCGATCGATCCTTTGAATCAACGATTTCTCTTAGTGTCATCACGAAAAAACCCTGGTGCTTGGGTTATTGTAAGCAAAGATGATATATATTGAATAACATGAACTAATTTCTATATAGCCCAAAGGCGGATGGGAAGAGGACGAAACCCAGGAGCATGCAGCACTACGTGAAACTTGGGAAGAAGCGGGTGTCAAGGGCAAGATCACTCGTCATATTGGTGTCTTTGCTGAACGGAACAAAAAGGGTATCAAAGCCCATCATTGGATATACGAATTGGAGATTAATGAAGTCGTTAAAAAGTTTCCTGAGAAAAAGAAACGTGAACGACGTTGGGTAATGATTTGGTCATGCATGATTCAGTTCATCTTTTGACTAACACTGTACATAGTTTACATTTGATGAAGCATTAATCGCCACCAGGTCGGCTTATTTGCATGATGCTATTCGAATGTCTAGTTTGAATCCTACAGTACATCAAGCTGTTGAAACGCATAATAGCAATGGGAATGGGCAACCACCACCACAGCAGCAACAACAGCCAATAACAACAACTCCGCGCCCATCTCAAGAACCCCAAGATATTACAAAGCAACGACAAATCACTTCCCCACCACAAGCACAAGAGAATGTATCCGGTTTACCACCATCACCACCTCCTACAGAAGGCAAAAAGGGCTTCGGTGCTCAGCTAAAGTCTTTACTTAATCCCAAGAAACAAGGATAGCTTTCTATTTATTGATTGATAGCATTTTCACCCACACATCAAGGGATATAGTAAATTCGCATTCTGCATACTACCACTGACCATACATCCTCTTGCGTGTGTGTGTGTATACATTTGATTGTTGGATTCGTTATGAATAATACATGTTCCATTTGTACAGTGAAAAGTCAATGACGATGAGTCAAAGTACACCAAATGTGACATTATTAAATTCTTACTGCTTATACGTTACCATTCTTGTACTTAAAGGAGCAACCACCATCGATATCATATCGTCTGCTCTTTCTCTTTTCCACATGCAAACGATTCCTGACAAGCTTGAAAGACCTGACAGTACAAGGATTATACCCGCTCAATGCACAAGTCATAATGAACAGAGGCGAAATTCCTCGTATAGTGCAACACAACCCTCTATAATATCATCAATGGATCCTATCGAATATCATGCAGGTATATATATATACAGATGCTCGTATCGAGATATATATCTAATACCATACGATCATTAGATAATCCATGTTTATACCCAACAGTTGATCATTCTATGTCAAGCATGGGAAGCACGCATTATTTACAACAACCACAACAAGCACGGCATAGCGTACCACGCTCACCATCTTTACATTCTCTGTCCTATTTCATCACTCCAAATAATACCATCCACGACCATGATGAGAAACGAGATAGTAATAGTATTGTTCATGTGCCACTGAATACAGGTGAAGAAGACTACGATCCTAGCGACGTGCCCATGTATTATGTGGGTGGTATGAGTAGTCGCACATTGGTAGCACCGCCAGTACGAAGAGCATCCTGGCGAGCTACTACAGGCACTTGTAATACCGATTCAAAATATTCCATCTTGTCGGCACCTTCAAAGATATGTAGCAGTTCCACGCATCAATATATTTTTACGCCCCCTTCCATGATCAGCCTTCCACATACCGACAAACAATCCGGATTCACACCCGTGCTTGCAACAACCAAGAAACCATCTCGACGGGGTGTATGCAACACAATGACCATTTTGGCAGTGGTTCTCGTTGTACTGTTTTTATTTGCAGGATATCCCATCACCCTTCGCATTGCTAAACATCTCAAGGATGATGATGCATGACTCTATCATGTTGTTTACTATTGCTACTATTATACCAATAAATCATCGTTGGATGCATGCTACTCGATTTTATTGCAGATCCCCTGACATTGAATGACTAAAACTAAAACAATACTCCAAATGGGATCATTCATATGAAAATGGGTGCCACGTTGACCATGGCTCTTTAATTGACACGTGAGTATGAAATGTTTTCTTGATGAGCAACATCATTGTTGTAAATGCTATTTGCCAATCTAGTATCATTGTCATGCATTATTGGGAGTGGCATCCTTGCTTTAGCCGTATATGGTCAGATCAGGCATTAAGTGCGGGCTTTTACAAGTGGTGCACATACCTCTTCTTTCTCCTTGTCTACCCGGATGGATGTGCTTCAGCGATACCTCGATAGTGCTAACGATGTCCTACAAAACATATGCATCAAGGTCCTTAGCAAAGGAAGGATACCACGCCATATCGGATTCATTCTGGATGGGAATCGACGATTTGCTCGCAAAGCCGGTGCGGAAAGCACAAAGTTTGGACATTACGAAGGATTTCGACAACTTCAAATGGTACAACGCAAAGATCCCCATGTTGACATGCGGCTCAGACTTTTGCAATAGGTGCTTGATTTCTGCATGCGATTAGGCATTGAAGCCGTGACAGTGTATGCGTTCAGCATTGAAAACTTTAAGCGATCAACGGATGAGGTGGAATACCTTATGCAGCTCTTTCGTGAAGTCTTTACCAGTTTCTGTGATAAAAAGTACAGTATGCAGCAAAGATGACATGATCAAGTATTGATAACAATGTGTATTGTAGTGAGCTTGTCGACAAGTATGAGATTGGTATTCGTTTCTGTGGCAATCGATCATTGCTTCCACCGGATGTGGCAGAACTTACTCACAAAGTTGAAGCACGGACACAACAGTACAAAACGTAAGTATAGAATGATACCAGTGATGGGATATGGCATTCATGATCATTGTTTCTTAGCCGGATATTCAATATTTGCTGTCCATACACGTCCCGTGATGAAATAACGACTGCCATACGTGAAAATGTACGATCCATTGAGCAAAAGCAAAGATCGATAGAGTACGTAGAACCATGAATAGATTGAATCATGAGCTGACTGAGTAGTCATTTAGTGATATCAACAAGTTGACACTTGAAAACCAAATGTTCACATCCGCAAGTCCACCGTTGGAGATACTCATTCGGACATCAGGGGAAATTCGTTTATCAGATTTCTTATTGTGGCAGGTAAAAGGAAAATGAATCCATGCTTTCAAAGAGCTTTGTCACTGAATATTACTAGTCATCCGATCAATGTCAAATTCAATTTATCGAGTGCTATTGGCCAGAGTTTTCATTGTGGAAGTTCTTACCCATCTTGCTCGAGTATCAAATCTATGCTGGTTCAACAACGCGGTGATACCATCGGTTCCTGAAAACGAGACTCAAAAATAAATCCACTTCACCTTGGCAATTACTGTAGCGATACCATATATAGATTATTTAACTTGAAATAGATTAAAACTGTCATTCCTTTGTCCTCTTTTTTTTTCTGTTTTGTTGCCATGCTTTATCTCACAAATGATGTGGGATTGCTTCCCTTCTTCCTTCCTCTAGGTGTGATTGGATTCTATCGATACCTCTGGTACTTTATACGTATTATTGCATGGTTGACTTATAAGCCACGACGACCGAGAGCTGAACCTACTTATCGACCTGAAGACGACGTGACGATTATTGTACCAACCATCGATGCTGGTGAAGAATTCAAGATTGCAGCACGTAGTTGGCTAGCATGCAACCCAAAAGAAATCATCATTATCACAGAGACCAGCATGAGAGAGCCATTACAGGAATTGGCCAATGAAGTCGACCCTACCAGAATTAGAGTGCTCACTGTGCCCAAAGCCAACAAGCGTTTACAAATGGTGGCAGGTGTCAATGCAACCAATACCGAGATTCTTGTCTTTGCAGATGATGATGCTATCTGGAAACCAACCATGCTCGAATATATCCTTGCTTGCTTTGAAGATCTCAAGATGGGTGGTGTGGGTACTTCTCAAACAGTCCATGCTGTGGATCCTAATGGACATCAAACATTATGGGAGGTTCTTGCAGGATTTCGCTTAACGAGTCGCAATATTGAAATTGCCGCTTCGACACATATTGATGGTGGCATTTGTTGTCTTTCAGGGCGCACAGCTGCTTATCGCACACTTATTCTCAAAGACCCTGCTTTTCAATATTGCTTCACGAATGATTTATGGCTTGGCAAATACCCACTCAATTCGGGTGATGATAAATTCCTCACACGTTGGATGTGTTCTCATGGATGGAATACCTATGCTCAAGTATGCAAGGAAGCTGAACTCTATTCGACCTTTAAAAACAATTGGCGATTTATTAAGCAAGTGCTACGATGGACTCGCAATACTTGGCGTTCCGATTTCCGATCCTTGTTCACTGAACGTTTTATCTGGACACGCCATCCCTATGTTGCCTTTACTATGGTGGACAAGATTTTCAATCCACTTACTTTACTCGCTGGTCCTATTCTTGTCGGTGTATTTTGCTCACTGCAAGAGAAAAATGCTGGTCCCTCTAATCCACCTTTGCCCGGTTGGAACATTGCCGTATCTTATATTGTATGGCTGCTCTTGACAAGATTCATCAAACTCATTCCACACTTTTTGAAACGACCTTTGGATATCTGGGTGTTGCCATTCTGGTTGATTTTCAACTATTACTTTGCCATCATGAAGATATACGCTCTTTTCACACTTCACGTCACAGCATGGGGAACGAGAACATTTACAAATGTAAGTATTTTTTTTCATCATCCTACCTCTCTAGTGCAGCTTTAATAACACAGTGTTGTAGGGAGAAGGATTGGGAGCACCCATGGAAGAAACAGAAGAAAAGCATACTTCACATAACATTACTATCCAACAAGACAATGAGGAGGATGGCATCCATAAGGTTGAAATGAAGGATATGAGCAATTCCCATCTAACTGCCCATAATATGCATTAAAGCCTACTTTATTGATACGTGTTTCAAATGTTATATGTGTTTGAGAGTTTGATAGCGATAACGAAATTATGGATCATTATCTTTTTATATCAGCGATAAAGCAATAATGCGTGAAATAAAAAAGAGAGGTGAACCTGATCACATGGTCTGTCAATGTCAGTGTCTGCATGATATTAGGTGCTTGCCCGCATAAATGACACCAACGCATGTGTTTTTCCCAGGCACAATAATTGTTATCTAAAGGCTGTATCTATGGTGATGGAAAGGGATAATGCTTGTCAATATCAAGTAGCTATCATATCTCAATTTGAAATGATGAAACCACAAAGGAGTAATCACTTGCAGTAATGACGCCTTTCTATAAGATGAGATTGCACATAAAACATAACCATAAAGCGTATGGTATCAATTGATGATGCCACAGACACTGCACGTGACCAAATGGCAGAGGACAATAGCAACATTGATTGGGTATCCAGTAGATCCGAGATTGCAGTCTGAGTGTCAAACATTCAGGGTGAGAATAATATACCATTTTATTTGTTACAAAAGATGGTGGTAGTCTCGACTTTTGAAACAAACAAGGACTTTCTACTATGATACTCCATCATGCATATGCTGGGTAACCATAGTGATCAGCTGAAATCTCATAACGACAATGGCAAGTCCACTATACAATATCAACCTCTTGGGAAAAAAAGTCGCCCCTTCAAACTAACCATGGAGGTAATACACGACTATCTCGTTTTGAAACTTGTGCTTTAACCCTTTGTAACGGTACTCTCCGAAAGAACTGGCCCAGTTTCGCTCATCTTGATCAGGCGACGAACATATCATTATGATCGGTAGTGCACGGCATGCCATATTAGGTTGTTTTTTTTTCTGCCAGCGGTCCAACCGGGATCTTGCTTTTTGCGAAAAAGGGGCAACACAATACGGGGATCACTTGACTCTTAGCTATAAAAGAGCCTGTGTTATGCTGCATTGAATACATCCTTTTTTCTGCATCATTATGGTACAAAGTGGCTGTAGTTTAGACAACGTGATTGGATGGCAAAAGCAATATTCTCCTGCATCCTCCACACTGGATGAAGAAAGAGAACCTTTGGTAGCCTATCATACACCTTCAGGTAAAATTCAACCTTTATTACACTCCCGTCTTGCCATTCGTAATGCTCATTGACTGTTGCATGCATTACCAGGAGCACCTTCCAATACACCCAGTCGACAACTTCACGGTTCAAGTGCCTTTGTGGAACGTTTCCGAGCTTTCCGATACAATGCAAGTATTATCAATGCTTTAACACAAAGATGGTTTTCTCTTATCGACCATTATGGATAGAACCGCGAATTCCTTGCAGAGTTTATTGGTACGCTCATTCTTATCTTGTTGACGGATGGTGTAGCTGCTGAACAAACACTGGGGATTGGTCCCAGATCCTGGTTGACATCTTCGTTTGGATCAGGCAAGTGGTGCGTGTGTGTGGTCAGCTGTTATGTCAGGGGTGATTAATTCATGTATATGACGATCACAGGTTTGGCAGTATTATTCGCTATCAGTGTTTCTGGACATATCTCGGTATGACAAAATCAAAGATAATGTGTGTGTGCGTATTCACTCATGTGTGCAACAATTCAGGGTGCTCACATTAATCCTGCGGTGACATTGACGTTTTGGGCATTTTCTGGTTTCCCTACACGAAAACTCCCAGTGTATTTCACTGCACAATTCCTTGGAGCGTTTGTTGGTTCAGCCATATTGTATTCTGTCATTTATCCAGCATTGAATGAATTTGATGGTGGTGATCGTCAAATCCTTGGTGAACATGGTACAGCTGGTATCTTTGCAACTTACCCACCCTTATACGTCGGTTATGGTGCTGCCATCGCTTCCGAAATTGTCGGTACGGCACTCTTGTGTTTACTTATCATGGTTACCGGTCACCCGAACAACATGCCGTTTCATCAATCTCAAGGTGTATTTATCGCTTGTGGCCTTATGACTTTATCTTTGGGTCTTGGATACACATCAGGCTTCTCCTTGAACCCTGCTCGTGATTTTGGTCCCAGACTCTTCACTGCTGTGGCTGGATGGGGCACTGGCGTGTTCTCTATTAGGAACTATTACTCCCTTATACCCATATTCGCACCACTGATAGGCGGTTTAGTTGGGGGCATGACATATACAATCTTTATCGACCATGCTTAATAGAATATACAATATTTGCTTCTCAAATTATACTCGGTGTATTTCATCTTGTTGAAAAAACAAACTTGTATAATCTCATTGGGAATAGGGAAACCCCTTGCTTCAATCACTTGTCTCTTCTTTTACAATATGGTCATGATTTTGGAGTTACCAAATGAGATCCTTTGTCTTATTTTAACATTTGTACCACCCCAATCTGGTAAACGATTCTTGCGTTGCTGTCACAAGCTCTATCAACTCAAGTACGATGAATTATTTTGGCGTGATTTTGCACGACATTGGGGGATCATTTATCGTGATCCACAGCAGACATGGTGGGATCTTTATGCAACAGGCGACGTTTTCAATATTTGCAAACACTTGCATGATGCAAGGTTAATGACGTCGTTGATTGGGAAATCGGATATTTTTTGGAAATCACTGACCACAAAGTGCTGTCAACAACAACAACAGCAGGCTACAGGACTGTGTTTATACCCTTATTGTCAATTTGCTGGTAAGGTTCAATTGCTTGAGCATAAATCACGTGATTCACGATGATGACACAGGGTGTGGAGATGCTTTCTTTTCACCAGAACAACATCCAGGCCATCTTCGTGATCATTACAATACAACCGGTCATCCATATGTGTTGAAGCTTTCAGCTTGTCATTTTCTCGAAGTGTGGTGTTATGCGTGCAATAAACCAGTAAGTGCTCACAAGCAACGGCTCAACTTGATCTCACATGCATTAGGTCGGTTTCTGGGGATTCCCCAATGTTCAAAAACCAATCACTGAGCGATATTTGGTACGCATGATATTACAAGCGTTATTGATGTCTCCTCAAGATGATCAACTTGCACATCAAGCGAAACGTGCTCGACGAGCCATCGAACGACGCCTTGTTGTTTCACAGGAGAGTCATGACTATTGCTATATTATCGAGCGCAAATGGTTCTTAAAATGGAATGATTTCTTAAGCGGTAGGGTATCTCTTTTGTAATGACATTGTGTGTACACGGGATTGATGTATATTATGATGATGGTAGGTTTATCCGATGAATTGCCAGGTCCTTTACAAAATGAAATGCTCCAAGATGATCAAGGCAATCTTAAGCGTGATATTCTACTTGGTACTCATTTTGAGCTTGTGAGTGGGCCCTTGAGAAGTTATATTGAACGAGCGTATGGTTTACATGGTAATTTCGTTTCCGGATGTAAGTATTATTAACTCCATATCAAAACAAACATCACTTGCTCAATGTGTGCAATCTTAGATGAATTGCAACACAAACATGGTTATCGACAGATATGGGAAGCTATATTGTTCAGACGGCACATATTGCATCGGGTTCCTGGCCAAGTCAACGGCCCTCCCTCTCCTCCTGGCGACGATTAATATCAGCAAACCTTTGTACTGTTATCACTGTAGACTTATATAATGTTACTTCATTGTGTGGAATATTAAAAGGCAGCATTTGCTGCATATGGCGATATCAATTTAATGCCTTTATCAAGGCACATTTAGAAGCGTCCTATTGCACGATTGAATGCAATATCATCGATCATCGTGGGATAGATTATCACATAGATAACAATGATGCCTTTCATCCAAACTCCATGAGAATCAATGGGCCGTGTGATAATGAGACCCTGCATGTGGTGGGGTCGGTGGTACAATATTTATGCAACATTGTTAGACTCTGATGGATGTGCATATGCAAGAGATCAACACGCAGAATTGACACACTTTGGGATGATCAAGATCTCATCGATGCTTTTAATATTATAAACAGTCATTATTTGGAACGATAAGCACAGCAGTTACCGTGCCTGTTGCAGACACGAAGTAAGAATGTGTGATATAATACACCAGTAACATTGTAGCAGTACCTGTAACGGTATCAAAGAGTCGAGCTGCAATAGCAGATATGATATACTTGACAATAAGATCAATATTCTCCAGATATCTGCCCAATGCAGTGCATTCTATTATGCTATGATTCCCACGCCGGAAGGTGCACTGGGACACACATTTGTCCGAGCGGAGTCCCTGTTACACGATGATCCTCTACTACTTTAAGGAACTTTCCCGCCAACGGGTTTCTCAGGCTCGCGTCCTTTTTTTCGTATCAATATGGCTCCTCAAGTAGGTTGGCTTGAATAATTTTTATTATCGAATACTCAATGTGCAATTAGACTGTATGTCAGACCGATTTCAAACCTTCCGAGTTGGGTTTTGGTGCAGGTGCATTGTCAGGCAACTATGACAAGATTGAATCTCACTGGCCTGTGGAAGCATGCCGTGCAGCATTAGGTGGTGGTAAGCAAATGAGACTCCATGCAATGAGACACATGTTATTGAACACACGGTGGTATAGGTATCAATGTATTTGACACTTCGCCATACTATGGGGATAGTGAAATTGTCTTGGGTGATGCGCTTGATACGCTCAAGGGCGAATATCCCAGAGAATCATATTACATTCAAACCAAAGTTGGGCGATACGGTTATAGACCTAGAGATTTCGATTATAGCGGCAAACGAGTACGCGAAAGTGTCATGGAGAGTATGCGTCGACTCCATACGGATTATATTGATTTGGTGCTTTGCCATGATGTCGAATTTGTTGATTTCAATGATGTTGTTGGATCAGGCAATGCACTCGAAAGTCTATTTCAACTCAAGGTAAGAGTTTATTATATATCATGTGTAAAGAAAGAGATCTATTGACTAGGGAAATCATAGGATGAAGGTGTGATCAAATATGTTGGTTGTTCAGGTAACTTGCAGTGTTGTGTAATAATCCATGATGACTTATAAATTCCCCATAGGATATCCTCTTCCTGTATTGCTCAAGATTGCCCAACATCAATATTCGAAAGGAAAGCCATTGGATGCCATTCTCTCTTATTGCCATTACACGCTACAAAACTCGAAATTGGCCGAATATGTTCCGAAATTCCGTGCTGCTGGTGTACGATATATCGCAAATGCATCTCCATTGGGTATGGCTCTTTTCCGTGATGCTGGTCCACCTGATTGGCATCCAGCTCATGCTGAACTACGCAAGGCTGCCCAGGAATGTGCTAAAGTGGCCAAGGAGAATGGGCTCAATATTGCAGAACTAGCTTCCATTTATTCATTCAGTGGTCGTGAACCTAGCAACTTGGATTGTACCTATATCGGGTTGGAAAACGCTGATGATGTCAAGAGAGCATTGGATACATTGGAACGAGTCAAGGCACGAAAACAAGGTACTGAGAAGCCTTCCGAACAAGAAGTCCAAGTCTTTGAGAAGATACGTTCCTTGTTGGCTCCTTATCAAGATTATTCTTGGGAGAGTCCCACTCCTAAAGAACTTGCTGCTTAAGATCCATGTTTTTGTCTCCCCATACACACATGCAAATAGGACAATGTATTGTTGATGAATAAACCAATGGGTCAAACTCGTTTTATTTGGATTGTTGCTCGTTATACCTCCTCCATCGTTCTTCACGTTGCTCTTTTAATGTTTGTAACTTTTGTCGTACTTCATCACTGGTAGTTGGCGGTTTCTATTATGTAGTATGAGTATTAGTTCATCCCTTAAAATAAAAGCAACATACGTGAGTTGTCTCATAATCAGGCCAAAACTTGATACCCTTGACATGCTTGTCGAAGAAATCGGGACCACCAAAGTAAAGCATGATTCCAACCGGGAAGAATACATAAAAGCCAAACTAATAAAAGATTCAATTCAAATGCCACTTGTCACGTAGCCATGATGCTCAACCGACTTTGACAACTTCTAATCGTGGACCTCCCATTGTGCGTGTATATGTGTTGCTTAAAGGACGACCCTTGCTTTGTGTTCTGCAAATGGACAAAAAGTCACCTGCTGCTCTCCGCTTAAATCTCACCTGATGTCCAACCAAAACACTCAGTGTCACACAGCATAAGTGGTCGTCCAAGTCATTGATTAAGGATAATACATAGAAAGTCATGTTGATGGTTTAATACAAAGATGGGGTATTACAAATGAAAAAAGGGGTTGCTATGGCTACTACAGCGAAGTCTCAGAAACGGCATCTTCTTCATCATCGCTCACGATCCCAAAGTCATTTTCACTCCGAACATCTTCATCATACTCTGGAGCACGTTTGGCAATGGTGAAAATAGGTGTATACACCTTGGACATCTATTAAAAGTACATTATTAGCGTATTGTTGATAAGAGATTATAGTATTATTACCTGTGTTATTCGCTCACAAAATGCATCCAGTTCAGATCGTGTTCGACAATAAAATCCCAACATCATGGATGGATCCAATTGAGAAATATGAATTTTCCGTGGGATGGGACAATGATAGGTATCCAAGTCTTGTTTGGTATATTCGTGTACTGGCAATGTTTCTAGGGCAGGCCGAGAAAAGTGTGGATCCAAGTAAAAGAGATCATCGCCTTGGAGACCGACAAAGTATAAAGAGGAATTGGGACGCCCTCCTGCAATACCAACAAACCATGGTAAACGCATACATTCCTTGAGTGCTGGGTAATAGGTTGGATGTAATTGATCAATGCCGAGACGAATAGCTACCAGAATGAGCACAGCTTCTCCTCCACCACCAGCTGCATGTTCTTGCGTGACAGGAGTGTAATGTCGATAAATATCACGTGCTTCTTGACTTTGGCACCAGCCATAGTCTCCACGGGGTCGTTTCCCGCTAATGACATCTTCAACATCATCACGATACACCGCATCCGATGCAATGTAGACTGAAAGATGAGCTGCAGGGAAATCCGAGACCAAAGCACTAATGAAATAATGAGCAAAAAAAAAAAAAAAAAAACTCCAAGTAGCGATCCTATGATATAACATACTGGATGACTTGACTGATCGTATTGGGTCCAAACCATTCACCAATATTCTTGCCTAGTTGCTTGCCAAGTAATGCGATACGATGAATAGAGAATGGTGCTCTAGGTGATAACTCATCCAAGAACCACTGAATAATCTATTCAACACATATATCAACCATTGTTTCATCTTGGTTATTCTCTTGCTTTACCTTGCGGTATTCCTTGTTTTGCTCTTTATTATCATCTCGACGCCATTCTATAACCCATTGATTAATCATATAAGAATAAAGAATTGTATATTTCTCGTACCTCGGCCCAAACAGTGAATGAGTAAAGTATTTGCCAGTAAACTTTGACCACTGCGTAACATGCATCCCCATCCAATATCAGTTTTATATGCAGAAGGTCGTATAGGTGGAAAGTTGTGTCGATAAGTCATCCATAGTCGTGAACACAAGTCGTTATAGAAATCTGAAGGCATTCTCATGTCATAAGATGAAGGTGATGATGTTGTTGTGTCGCTCGTCTCTGCACAAGTTTCTTGGTCGTCCTCGTCCTCATCCTCGTCGTCTTGAGCCGTATTAAACATGGTTTCTCTTTGTGCACGTATCATATCCTTTTCCAAGTTGCTCATATTGACAGCATATTCGCAACCTAATAACCATAGTGTCGAGTCACTTGACGATTGTTGTTGCTCTTGCTGATTCCACAGATGGGACACCCAATGTCCAAGCTTGAGTGGGATTTCTGCTGCGAGATAGGATGAATTGGAAAGCAGCTTTTCTCGGAATGGGGCAGAGCTAATGTGATTGGTGTTTTGGGGTTGAGGAAGTCGATCGTGTTTTGATATATTGGAAGGAGTCTTATCGAGAGCATCCATAGTCGAGTTTGGGAGGAGAGAGAGAGTTAGAAAGACAAGTGCAAGAAGCTGAGAATCAATCGACACTGCTGCATAAAAGTGACACAACTACACCACACTGTTGTATCCAATAAAGTAAACATACTCCCACTTTTATCTGTTTCCATGGAGAGTGTCATGACTACCCCCATCGTACTAAATACATTCAAATCTTGTTCATGCGACACAACACGTGAATGACATGAGATTATTATGTGGAGCAGAGCACTTAATCATGTTCGGCATATTGCTTGCATTGCACTTGGTATAGCTGATGGGTCAGAACATCAAAGGCAGATAATTGTCCACCATAAACACAACCCGAATCCAAGCCAAATGTATGATTCCCTAATTGAAGACGATTGGCAGCTGCATGGCCATAGTACACATTACGGAAAGGGGTAATAGGATGAGAGCTCTCGACCATTTCCTCCCAAGCATTGGTCCAACTACGTACACCATCACTGCGATGCTTTGCCGGTGATCCATCTTCTTGAAGCGATCGCATATTCATGACAAAGAATGGTTCTTGTCGATCAAGTGTATGTGATGGATCTAATCCAGCATGAACAAATAAACTTTGCAATACTGGTAATGCTAGCATCATGGGACAAGCAGCGAGATATTCATAATCATTATCACTCATCATCAATCGACTGTTTTAAGGAACGTGTCAATATGTAAATCATCAAAAGCTCGACACGGATTTACCTGGCAATATGCACATGATGATTATCCAACTTGAGAGGATCATGTACCTTGCCTTCAGGAACCACTTTGAATTCCCTATTATGAGATTGATGCATTGTGCTACGTTGAAAGGTTGCAAGTCTTACGACCTTATCGTCATGATTGCCACGAACACACCATGCATTCAATTCGCGAGCGCGTTGCACGACACCAGCACTATCAGGTCCTTTGGCGACTAGATCACCCAAAAGAACAAGTCGATCACCACTTGCATAATCGTATTGGATTGTGTCGAGCAATTCATTCAACTCGTCTAAACATCCATGTATATCACCCACAGCAAAAAGACGGCGTGGTAACGCACCATCATCTCTCACTTGAATATAAGTCAAATTGGCATATTTGGACACGAGGCGATTCGGAACTGAAGCTGATGAAATTTTATCATCATCATCATCACCATCATCTGACCATCGACGATTGTTCTTGCTTTTGATTGAGGATGATGATGATGATGATGATGGCACGACGGCAGCCAATACAGTCGAAGCCATCATTGCCATGCATATGACAAGAATTACAAGCAAAGGCATACGTGATCGTCGACGAGAAATGCTTGGACTAAAAGCAGGAACAATATCCAAATCTGCCATGATGAATAATAGCACACTTGAGCGAAATGGTTCATCAGCATCCGTATAGGAATGGTTTTTATAGGACGTCGGATATTAATGGTAGTAGCGGCATGAATGACAAAACTCCGTATGACATGTGGACTTTTCCACTCGTTACATTCGATCACATAAGCTCTCGGTCTCATTTGCAACGTAGCAATAATAACAACACCAACTCTATATATTCATTTGGCTCCAACTGTAAACAATAAAAATAACATTTATGGCTGCTTTTCTTCTCTGTTTGATAATATAGGAAAAAATGAAAATATGGGTGGGTGATGTAAATGTGTCAGATGCAAAAAGAAGGTTTCTGTACAAGCCAAAAGAATGGGGTGTGTGTGTATATGTATAATCTAATCACTATTGATGATCTGTACCTTGATGGCACCAGTGGAATAATCGGCAGCAGTATCAAAGGCCTTGAGTGCATCCATAAATTCAAATCGATGCGTGATCAAATGCTTGACATCCAATTTACCACTTGTCAAGAGTTGAATAGCACGTGGGTAAGTGTGATGGTAACGGAAAAGGCCACGGATGTCGACTTCTCGCATGGCAAAGTTATTGACTGGTAAGGTTTGATCGTTCTTGCCTACACCCACCAGGACCTGAAATCAAGTTAGTATCAAATGATGATGATGGCATTTGTTCACAATAATATTTACACAAGTGCCAGCGTCACGGGTCGCCATGATAGCAGCTCTGAAAGAGGATTCAATTCCGGTACATTCGAGAGCGTGTTCAACACCTTCACCATTAGGAGTAAGTGCTCTGATATCTCTTGCGATATCCACATCAGCCAAATTGGGGTTCACTTGATACGTGTAATCTGCACCCATTTTTTCAGCATATTCCAAACGGCCTTGTTGGACATCAGTGACAATGACCGGGCTTACACCAACTGCTTTTGCAACAGCCAACACCATCAAGCCAATAGGACCGCATCCTGTGATAAGCAACGATCGTCCAAATGATACACCGGCTCGTTCAATAGCAGCAATGGCTACACTGAGTGGTTCAAGTAATGCACCTTCCTCATACGAAAGCTCTGGCATTTTATGCAACCATCGTGCTGGATGTGTAATATACTTTGCAAGTAATCCATCATAAGGTGGTGTCGATTTGAATACAACTGTAGGACACAAATGATATCGTCCACTCATGCATTGATCACACTCGGAGCATGGAATACCACTAGATAGAAAAATAATCAGACCGCTGTCATGTAATAGAAAGCGTTGGACTTACGCTTCAATGGCAACGCGATCACCAATCTGCAAATCGTGGACGTTGGATCCAACCTTGGTAACAATGCCAGCACTTTCATGACCCAGGAGTTGTGGACGAGTCACTGGAAAAATACCAATTTCGCCATGTTTCCACAAGTGGATATCAGACCCGCATATCCCCGTCGCCTTGACTTGCACTTGCACTTCATCTTCTTTGGGTGTTGGCATGGGAATCTCCACGATCTGGAGATCATTGACCTTGTTTAACAACACGCCATAGTTCTTTTCATTATCTGACAATGCCGATGCCATTGTGTGTAAAAAGTGTGTGTGTATAGAGTGGTGAATAAAAAGGGATAGGTAGAAAAATGCACTCCCATTTAAAAACTGCAACTGCATAAACCAATCCCGATTTGGAAGGTTTCTGGGTGTTGCTGTATGGCATGCACCAATGGGAAAATTTGCTCCCAATGGGGTAAATGCTTGTCCAGGCACGTTTGACACTAGTAGAGCTGCATGTGTTCATTCAATTCAATCAATCTATAAAAGAGCTTTGATCATCTTGATACTACAAATGGTTGCTCTTAAAGTGTATCAAACAACATTCTTAAATTGTTTTTTTTATCGAAAGCATAAATCAGCCAGCATTGCTAAAATTATAATGCAGCAGCATCCAATGCATCAACGATGGGTATAAATGCACGTCCCCAGTATTTTAATTCTTTGCTCTCAATCACCATCAATAAACAATATGCATCAATGAGCCCGTAATTTCAGCATCCAGTTTCCAGTCTATGTATCCACCTGGTAGCATAATAAGCTGTGAAGAAGAAAGACGTTCATTTAAAGCGGGCAATATTCGTTCAAGTCGTACAAGCATGCAAATCCAACATTTGGCATTATTACTACAACATCCATTGGAGACTCCTGCTCCTATATTATTATTATACAATAATATGATATATGTCACAAAGGCATTATAACACGTAACGAAAATCGGGATGGCGATCACCTGCCAATTCAGCACCTCCATACTTGAAGATTTCATACTCTTTTTGTTCCTGAGTTAATCGATCACGTCTTTTGTTTTCTCGAGCCAGAACAATTCGTAATGTGATATCGGCAATAGTTTGTGCACCAAGACAACAGAATGCAATAGTGTTTCCGCCAAAGTAGAACGGTTCATCAAAATATATCTGTCCACCAATGCTACCTCCAATCGTACCCACTGCAACAATCACGGCAGAAGCAAGTGCACGACGTGTCAATCCACCACTATTATAGAGATGATAAGAAGGCATGATTTTGGATTAGTCTGCTGATGATCCCACTTACAAATTGTTATTAAACCAGGCAACCTTGACTGGTACATTGGCATACTAATATGAATAGCGGGGTTGAGTCAAAGTACGATGCATAAATCCTGACATCTTACCACAGCAATCGTCGAGAGACAAGCAGCAAAGTAACGTACACCCACTTGTTCTTGATCAATAAACATCAACAACAAGAAGCCAACCATACCCACGGCATTGATACCAATCATGTGATAGGCACGATCAAAGAAACGATCTATTATATAAAAGTCAATAACTCGATTCATTCTCTTTTTGCATTTACTTGCCTGATGTATAGCCTGCAAGGATGGTAAAGATAAAAGCTAAAAAGTATGGTGGTGTGGTTAAAGCTTGGGATGCTGCCTTGTCCCAGGCACCCATTCCACTGATAATCGAAGGAAGAAAGAGGGTGACTCCTTGTAAAGCGCTTGTTCCCGTGATATAGATGAAACAGTAGACATAGGTTTTATAATCCAAGAACACAGATGCAGCTCTATCCCATGACCATGCGTGATCATTCGCAGCTCCTTGATCTGTGAATTTTATAAGTATGCTTGGATCTCTCTCAATCACTTGTTTTTACTTACCTGTTGAAAGACGTTCAATTTCAAGCTTGCGTTCATCTTGTGTTAAAAACTTTGCAGTCTCTGGTGTGTTTGGAAGATACCAAGCAGCGACACCCGCCGCCACTACAGAGGGTGCACCTTCGATAATAAACAACCTGAATAGTATTGGGTTAGTGAATGTCTTTTCTTCATGCATAATGATCACGAATCATACCACTGCCATGTGTTCAATGTGTGCGTGGGAATCTTGGAGATACCATACGCGATCAAGCCACCGAATGCTCCCGCAAGGCTACTAAACGACCAAAAGTAGCTCACTCTTCTGCCATATTCACTTCTCGTATACCAGATCGAAAGATAGTAACTAAAAGAAAAGAGCGTCAATGATGTACAATATTGGCAAGATGGCTGATACATACAGGACACCAGGAAAGAAACCTATATAAAATGCATTTGCATCAATAGACTGCTGATTTCGCAAGTTTGATATTTACCTGCTTCAAGGATACCCAGTATCAAACGTGAAACAATGAGACCTGGAAAATTCTTGACGGCTGCCATTGCCATGGCTACAACACCCCATAAACTAGAGAGTGACAAGATGTGAATCATGATGCATTTTGGTTATTTTTCATACTAGTACTTACGCCGTGATGATGGCAAGCCAGTAAGATGCACGCCATCGACGCAAGATGATGTTTGACGGCACATCGAATAAAATATAACCAAAGTAGAAGATGGACAAGCACCATTGGAATTGGTTGGTCGTCAAGCCCACATCTTCGATCAATCCGCCCAATTTAGCATTGCCAATGTTGGATCTAGAAAGCATGGAACAGCATTGAGAAAGATGTTTAGGTGAATAACTGCATATATGGTTAGTTACCGATCCAAATAGCCCAAAAAGTATAAAATACACAGTAGGGGAAGAAGGCGTAGATCGAGTTTTCTATGACCAATGTTGAGTAAAGCTGTTCTTTCGCAAGGATCAATTAGATTATAGACCTACCGAATGAGTTTTTTTTCAATCAATTTGTGATCTGAGCCTTTTTCTGGATCCGTAGAAGCCTCTGCTTCCAACACTTGTTCATTATCCAAGGGTGACGGTAATGCGTGCTTATCCTTGTCATCTTGAGTCATCGTTGATATGTCAAACCCGTTCTTGGTGATGGTGTGAAAGAAAAAGGGACATTTGACCCAACAAGCTTTATATAATAAGGCGTGCATGATCCAGTTACATGAGTGGATGGTGTGCTGCAGATGAAAAATCGGCCCTGAGCGAAGGATCGGATCAAATATGGATAAAAAGACCCTTTCATTATTCGCCATATCGGGTGACAACGAACCTTTTTCTTCTTTAATTTCACACACAAGAGGTGATTTGATAATGCAGAGGGTGTTATCGGATGGTTTCGTGGGAAGGCGATTAGATGTAAAACGACCTGGATAACATGACGGGATAATTTTATCCCAAAATATCCGAAGCCATGGCGTTTGATCCATCTCAGCTATTTAATCTTTGTGTGTACCTTGTCACTCTTTTATTTCTTTCACACACACACGCACGAAAAGCACACATGAGTGAATTTTTTGATGTCATCGTCGTTGGCGGTGGTAACGCAGGATATGCTGCAGCAATTTCAGCCAAGCAAGCCGGTGCAAACAAGGTCCTGTTGATTGAAAAATCAACTGAAGACGCGTATCCAGGTGGCAACAGTTACTTTACTGCTGGCAAGTTAATTCATCCATGTGCTCGAATGTCATTTATTGACAACTTTTTTTTCTACAGGTGCATTCCGTACCGTGTTTCATGGATTGGATGATCTTCTTCCTATCTTGCATAATGTGGATGCTGAAACCGTCAAGCTAATTGACATGGAACCTTATACACGTGAACAATTCTACAATGATGTGATGCGTGTGAGTGGTGGTCGATCTGATCCAGCATTAGCCAATGTATTGGTGGATGAAAGTCGTGATACCATCGATTGGCTAAACAAAGTGGGAATCCAATTTCGTTTATCATTCAATCGTCAAGCGTACAAGGTGGATGGTCGATACAAGTTTTGGGGTGGTATGGTGTTGTCCACAAATAATGGTGGCATTGGCATGATGAAGAATTATTATCAAGCTGCCAAGGAGCATAATGTCATTGTTCGTCATGGCACAAGTCTTACCAAAATCCTGACACACCAACATCAATCCAAGGTGACTGGAATACAAGTGATCACGACACAAGGTGAAAAGCAAACGTTATCGACAAATGCATTGATCTTGGCTTGTGGTGGATTTGAAGCGAATCCTGCTATGCGTGCTCAATATCTTGGACCCAATTGGGATTTGGCTCACGTACGCGGTACACCTTACAATACAGGTGAAGGTCTCATGATTGCCCAACGTGATTGTAACGTCAAGACGGCTGGTAGCTGGAGTTCGTGTCATGCTACTTGCTGGGATGCCAATACCAATCCTCATCAAGGGGATGTCAAGTTGACCAATCAATTCACCAAAAGCGGATATCCATGGGGTCTGATGCTGAATAGCCATGGCGTGCGTTTTGTGGATGAAGGAGCTGACTTTCGAAATTACACGTATGCCTTCTTTGGAAAGGAGATCATGCGACAACCAGATAGTACCGCTTTCCAGATTTGGGATTCAAAAATGCTGCCGTACCTGAGAGAAGAAGAATACAGCGATGATGTGGTAGACAAGATCACGGCTGACTCGATTGAAGAGCTAGCTGAGAAGCTGGCAACTCCTACAAAGGGATCTTGGAAAGGAACATTGACAAACAAAGAGCAATTGATTAAAACAATCACCGAGTACAATGAAGCTGTACGTGCTCATCGCCAGGAAAATCCAAATTGCAAGTGGGATCCTTCTATCAAGGATGGATTATCCACTCAATCCTCTCGTATTCAACTTGATGTACCCAAAACCAATTGGGCTCTTACGATCGATCAAGGACCTTTTGTCGCTGTCAAGATTACCACAGGTACAATATCATTTACTTTTGTATAATCATGCATGAAAATGACGCATCACTTGTCTTTAGGTATCACATTCACTTTTGGAGGTCTCGCTGTCGATCCAGCGACTGCTACTATGCTCGATTCCTTTGGTAACAAAATACCTAATCTCTACGGTGCTGGTGAAATAGTAGGTGGACTTGCAAGCTCGAATTATGCTGGTGGAAGGTAAGTTTTTCATGACAATCATTATTACAAGAGACTTATTTTGTTATAAAGTGGTTTAATGCTGGGTGCTATCCTTGGAAGGAAAGCTGGTATTTCTGCTGCAACACAGAATTTTAAGACTAGTAGACTATAGGATGTATCTATCATCTATAAACTATACAAGACTATTGTAGAATCACTCTGATCATGGTTGTTGATAATATTGATGACATCGCCATAGAGCCATGGCAAGCTTGACGGTGTCTGAGGAACGGCTTATTCCCATAGCTACGATATCCCTAGGGTCATTTGGATTGATCATGTTGCTGTGTGGCCATATCTGTCGTACATCATAGCACGGTACCCATTGATTCCCCACTCGATGGTCCAGTTCACAGAATGGAAGTTTGGGCGATGGATGGCGAAATAGGAGGATACATTGCAAAGGTTCTTTACTGGTCCATTCTCGATCCTTTACATAATGTAGATCCACGGTGTGATTTGATTGCAGGTGTTGAAAAGCACTCATCCCCAATTCATGTTCAACACGCTTTTGCATATCCTTGTCATAGTGTTCACATGATCCACGAAATATCGCTCGATATCCTGTCAATGCAAATGAGAAAACTCTTGATATGAGAACACCCACCTATCCATTCTTACCTTTTGGTTGTAGCTGTTGCAGAACCTTCTTCCTTAAATGAACATAGTACTTTGTTCCCTGATTCCTGATGTTGCTTATCTCTGGAGTTGCTGATATCTTGTGTGTCTTGTCATCCATCCCCAAGCCAAACCGTAATAAGAGTGCTTTTGCATGATTAATCCATCTGCATTCATCGTGTTACTAGAATAACTTACCTGAAGGAAACATTTTACGATGGTATTTGCATTCGCGTAAAGGAGAAGCAAGCATCTTTGCTACATGAATGTTGTGTTACGATTGGATTATTCAAACACCATGTGAACAAGTACCATAGGGACTGCATTGCAATGCGGTGGCATGACGTTTCCGAGTTTGTTTTACGCGTTGAAAATGAGAAACAAGCTGGTTTATCCTTGAACAAGTATTGTTTGACATGTCTGAAAAGAAAGAAAGCGTAGTATGAAAATTGAAATAGTGAACATAATGTCAATAAAGAGTAAAAGAGATATGCCATTGAAATGACGTCTTGTGTATCATAGTATGATAGATTAGACTTTATTATAGTGGATTCGTTGTTGAGTTCTATTCAAAAGAGGATCCGAAATTGACCGGGTGAAGGAAGCATTATCATTTGCGAAACAAGACAAGAGATTTGTCATTGCATGCCTTTTCCCACATTCGGTTTGTATAACAAGGTTCGATCTCAGCAGCATTTCCACCTCTCGGAAGCATCGATCGGGTACCCCCGCTCTTTTTATATAAAGCATTGTATTTAACCACGCGCGAAACCCCACCACCTTTTTCTTTTCACTCTTAAATGATCAGAGCCGCTGTGAGCACACCTTATCTCAGAGCCTGCCTCAATACTACACGTCAAACTACTAAAAGATTCGCCATGTCCAACAACGCCGTTCGTACTTTTGTTGCTGAAGCAACTATCCCCAAGGTAATTGATACAAGTGGACTTTTTTGACATGTATTAATGATCTCTTTTATAGCTCAAGGATTCCTCTCTTTTCCGTCATGCTGCTTATGTCAACAGCGAATGGATTACTTCAGACAAGACCTTTTCAGTTTATGGTATGTGTGTGAACGAGTGAGTGAGTGTGTGTGTGCATGTTTGTTTAACAATCCTTGATAGATCCTGCCACTGGCAAGGAAATTGGCAAGTTGCCCGAGATGGGTGGTGAAGATACCACCAAGGCTATCCAAGCTGCTTCTGAAGGATTCAAGTCTTGGTCCCAAACCACTGGCAAGCAACGTCATGACTTGTTGAAGAAATGGTACGACTTGACCATGGCCAATACTGAAGATTTGGCTACCATCCTTACTTGGGAAAATGGCAAGACTTATGCTGAAGCCAAGGGTGAAATCGCTTATGGTGCAAGCTTCTTTGAATGGTTTGCTGAGGAATCGGTTCGTTCCTATGGCAACGTTATTCCCTCCCATATTCCCAGCCAACGTTTCATTACCATCAAGCAACCTGTTGGTGTTGTGGGTATTGTCACTCCATGGAGTAAGTCATGACTTGATCATAGGGAAAAAATAAGAAAACTAATGAGTATGGATAGATTTCCCCACTGCCATGATCACCCGTAAGGTGGGTGCTGCTCTCGCTGCTGGATGTACTGTCGTCATTAAGCCTGCTGCTGAAACTCCTTACTCTGCCTTGGCCTTGTGTGAGCTTGCTGAACGTGCTGGTATTCCAAAGGGTGTCATCAACGTTGTTACTACCCAGGAAAAGGTTGCTGAAGTTGGCAAGGAATTGTGCACCAACCCTATTGTCAAGAAGATCTCCTTCACTGGTTCGGTAAGTCATCCTAATGGATAATGACGATAATGGCTAAGGTTACTTATTTGTGATAATAGACTGCTGTTGGTAAGATGCTTATGGCACAATCCTCTGGTACCATGAAGAAGATCTCCATGGAGCTTGGTGGTAACGCTCCCTTCATTGTCTTTGATGATGCTGATGTGGATGCTGCTGTTGAAGGTAAAAAAAAAAAAACGAAAAATGAAACATGGGATCAATTGGTATTAAATGTTATTTTCTATCAGGTGTGCTTGCATGCAAGTTCCGTGGTACTGGTCAAACTTGTGTCTGTGCCAACCGTATCTATGTGCAAAAGGGTATCTATGCTCTCTTTGCATCCAAGCTTGCTGAAAAGGTTGGCCAATTCCGTGTTGGTCATGGTTTCAATGCCGATACTACCCATGGTCCCTTGATCAATGACAAGGCTGTTGAAAAGGTCAAGCGTCATATTGATGATGCTGTCAGCAAGGGTGGTGAATTGCTTGTCGGTGGCAAGCATGTTGGTGGCAACTTTATTGAACCTGCTGTTGTTGCCAATATGACAAATGACATGATGATTGCGGGTGAAGAAACATTTGGCCCTGTTGCTGGTCTTTTCGAGTTCTCTACTGAGGAAGAAGTGCTTGAATATGCCAACAATACCGAGTTTGGTCTTGCCAGTTATTTCTATTCCCGTGACATTGGTCGTATCTGGCGTGTAGCTGAGAAACTCGAAGCTGGTATGGTCGGTGCCAACTCTCCCATTCTTTCAAGCTGCTACACTCCTTTCGGTGGTATCAAGGAAAGTGGTGTTGGTCGTGAAGGTTCCATGTATGGCATGGATGATTATCTCAACATCAAGTACATCAACATGGGCGGCATCTAAACACATTAAAATACCATCACTTTTCCCTTTTGCATTTATCTCTCGTTTCTCCTTCCATCACACCCTACCACTCTTCTTGCCCTTAAAGTATATATATACATAGTTCACGTGCAACGCATTCTTGAAAATATACACACACACAAACGTTTTTATGTTATATCTTGATTCATGCATTACTATCATCCATGGGTGTCTTGATCCGTACATCTCACAACGCGACATTAAAATCGTGCATATAAATCAGTTTACTACTGAATCAGCTAGAGTGGTATAGAAAGACTACAACAGTGTTTCTGATTTGGTTCCTACCCTATTGTGTATGGGTATCTAGGATACGTGTCCTGATGGCCACTTGGAATACGCCACATAATGCGGGGAGAAAGAGAGGGGGCGTTGTTCGAAACAGGTGCATGGTACACGTTGTTAAGGTTACTTGTTCATCTTGACATTGCACACAATGTTTGCCGAGTTACGACGAATGAACGCGAGGCAGGTAAGCTACTCATTACAAAGTTGGAAAGCTGGTTGACGTATAACGAATCTCATGTTGCTGCATTCAGGTTGCCTTGCAAGTGTTGAATATCCTTACTGTCATCTCTACAGCGCTCATGATTTGGAAGGCTTTAGGTCTAACACTAAACACAGAAAGTCCTATTGTTGTCGTGCTAAGGTAACTATGATCTCTCTGAATAGTAATAGAGTAGGGTCTAAAGTGCTATTAGTGGGAGTATGGAGCCTGGATTTCATCGTGGAGACTTGCTTGTTCTATCAATGCCATCTCAAGATCCCGTAGATGTAAATGATATCTGTGTTTTCAAGTTACCAGGACGAGATGTACCCATTGTGCATCGTGTTATCAAGCTTCATGACGAGTAAGAGATTGACGACAATGATATACTACACGATCATTCATTCTATGATACTACTAGTGTTGTCACCAAGAAGCAGTACTTGCTCACCAAAGGCGATAATAATGCACGCGATGATCGTGGTCTTTATGATCCTCGTCAAATGTGGATTCATCGTGAACATGTCGTTGGCAAAGTGAAAGGGTAAGTGACAAAGGTGCATTAACAACAAGAGAATTAACTTGATATTATAGCTTTGTCCCTTATGTGGGCATGTTGACAATTATGATGAATGATTATCCATGGCTTAAATTTGCTTTACTGGGTGTTGTTGGTTTATTTGTTCTTGTACATAGAGAATAATAAACACTTAAGTTTTATATCTATCGACGTTTCTTACTTGGCTCTTGTTCAAGGTCTTCACTACGAGCACGCTTAGAGGATGATGATCCTATCATGTTATTACCACCAGGGGACGCAGGTGCAGCAACGCCTCGATTACCGACACTTAAAACCACGTGTGCACTGCCTGTACGTTGTTGACGTTCAAGAAGTTTGGTAGCAAGGTTGAGTGGTGTATCACTACTACTCATCATGTTGAGCTTGAGTTCTTCTTCCATTTTTTGCATTCGTTTTTCAGTCTTTGCTTTGCCGGATGTTTTGCCGTGGAATTTATGAGACATGTATCTGAACGCTTCCTTGGTATCCATTTGATAACCGCGTTCATCCACGTATTCAAGCTTGACATCGGGTCGATAGTTCTCCATACGCTTTTCGAATTCACGCATTTGTTCTCGTTCTTCAAGTTCCTTTTCTCGTTCTCTTTCTCGTTCACGTTCACGTTGTCGTTCTCGATCCCGTAGTCCTCTAGAAGATCCATCACGTTCACGTTGTCGTTGTCGTTCATATTCTCTTTCACGTTCTCGTTGTATATCCTTCTTCTTTTGTTCTGCAATCCATTTCAGTCTATCAGCAGCTATACGATCACGTTCCACTTGTTCATCCGTAGGCTTGCTAACAATGCCTTTTTGGCTCAATAAAGAAAGTGTCGCTGCTAATCCTCGACTCACTAATGGTTCTTCAATGATGGCTGTATTCTCTTCTTCCATCTTTTCTTCTTCTGCTGGTGGTGGTGGTGGTGTAGATGCTTCTCGTTCTTTAATCTCTTGTTCTTCTTGATATGTCGCTGTCTCTTGTTCCATGGGTGCTGCTTCAGGTTCTTGTACCTTTTGTGGTTCTTGTGTGGATGTGCCATTAGTGGATTCTTGGGGTCGAGTGGGTTCTCGTGTGGTAAATGCAGGTGTTTCACCCAATGCATTGACGAACTCTGTCATTTCAGAAAGTACCAGACCTTGTCCTTCATTGACTGGTTCATTTTCTTCAGGAGTAGCTGATTCTCTTTGTTCCGCAATACTACGTGCAATATCTTCAGGTGTCATCTTCTTTGCTAATTTCGATTTCTGCTTGTTGGCTGCACGTCGTGTCCTCGATAATGCCTGTTGTAATTCATCATCATCCACAAAGTTGGCATTCATATCAATGGTTTTGCGTGGTGCTGGTTCTGTTGTAGTTGTATCTGATTCATCTTTGGGTGTTGGTTCAAGTGAAATGTCTTTATCAGGTGTTCGTTTACGCAACTTGTCCTTTTTCTTCTTCTTTTTGGGCTTCTTGAATGAAAGATTGACTTCATCTTGGGTATAATAATCTTTGATCTCCTGCATCTTTTCATAATCCAATGTTTGCTCCTTGAGCTTCTCGGCTACTCGTTTCTTTTTCTCCTCTTCACTCATAACTTGAACAGCTCCATTTTTGCCAATAGCAAATCCTTGTGCTTTTTGCTCTTCTTCATATTGTGGCAAGATACTCTTGTTGGCTCCACCCAATGTAAATTCCTCATCATCATAAGGATTATAACCAGGTTTCTTCTTTTTGGCATCCAAGTTCTTTCGTAGTCGTTCACGTTCTTCGAGTTGAATATTGCTCAATTCATCCGTTTGTTCATCGTCTTCATCCAAAATGCCACGATCTTTGAGTGTGAGAATCATTTCACTGCCTTCGTTGAACTCTGTCAATTCATGCGCCACTTTGAGACCACTTAATGCTGAAGCATCATATTCTTGGAATGTCTCATCCATTTCATCCTGTTGACGTGCTCGTCGTTGAGCAAGTTCTCTTTCTCGTTGTCGTTGTCGTGATTTCTTGACCCAATCCAAAGCATCATCCGTACTCTCAGTGGCATCTCCAAGGCCTTTACCTTGAAGCTTTTCAAGGTTCTTTTTGCGATTCTTGGATCTAATAAACAACAAGAATAAATACATATTCATGATCATATCGATGGATATCAACTTACTTTTCTATACGAGCTCGAATTTCGTCTGCTTGAGCAGCTTTCTCGTCTTGCTCCTTTTTCTTTTGGTAATTGTCAAAGGCTTCTTGATCAGGATCAGCAGGTTGCTCGGCATCTTGAGCCAAAGGAGGAAGACCCAACTTTTCTCTCAAAGCACTATAAAACGATCTATAAGTACCATGCCATGGGTTGATTTAATAAAATACATACTTTGTTTCTTCGATTGAAATGGATTCCGCCATGTTAAGGAAAGAAGAACACTGGAAAAGGAAAATCAAAGGACGACACAGTTAAAATCTACGCCGCAGCTCCTCGATTTTGCTGTTTGCCCCGCAACATGGTTGCTATGTGATTCCCTGGTATCAATGTATTGTTGTTTAGAGCAGTCGATTATACTATATCCTTTGTGAAGAATATAATAAAGCACTGATAATATAATAACAAGTCTCTTCCGTGCTGGCATCAAGGAATAGATAATTGAAAACAATATGGATCTCATTGTTAGATTAATGGAATACTGCTTATTTATGTATGGACAAATCATTATATATTGCTTGTGTCGATGCATTGACCACCAGCCTGTGATCTTATTGGCTCATAATCTCGCTGGAGGGATTGACACGTCTCAAGGGAAAATGCTACGCATACAACCATTGTTGCTTTCACTTTACGCTCATGCCGCGCATCGTCGCCACCTTCATTGCACTATGGACCAGCCTTACACTTGCATTGGGCTTTTATTCCAACCGTGATGCTGTTGTCGAGCTTACACCAGAGAACTTTGACCGAGTCGTCTTGGATACAAAGGTACCCTATCTCATTCTCCTTCCAGCTCAGTTTACAGTTGTTGACTGTCATTCAGCAATTAGTTGCCGTCGAATTCTATGCACCATGGTGTGGTCATTGTCAACGGTGTGTATGATAGCACTTGTTGTATTTATGATATCATTAACATGATGATTATATATAAAGACTCGCTCCAGATTGGAAGAAGGCTGCCAAAAATCTCCAAGGTCTCGTGACATTGGGTGCCGTGAATTGCGACGAGGATGCGAATCGAGGATTATGTGCACAGTACGAAATCAAGGGATTTCCAACCATCAAAGTATTTCAACCTGAAAAGAAACGTGATAAGCGTACTGGACAATTAACGAAGCGTGCTCAAGGTAAGATCATCACAAGCATGATGATAGAACAATAACATATGAGAATTAGATTATCCTGGTGCTCGTGATGCTCGATCCATCATCGATTATATGCTTGCTTGGCAACCTTCCCAAGTCCGATTCATCAAGGCTGATTCCAGTAAAGCCAAATCTAAAAAGAGCATGACCATGGATGACTTTTTTGCAACAGAGGTAAAAAGTATAAAGTGAATCATAGAACACTGTGCCTTATACATATTGTTAGAATGCTACTTTGCCAAAAGCCGTATTGTTTACTGATCGATCCACCACTTCGGCTTTGTACAAGTACTTGTCAGTCGAGTATGGCAATGGCCGTATGTTATTGGGAGAGGTTAAAAAGTCAGAGAAAGCGCTCATCAAGCAATTTGGTATCAACAAGTTCCCTACTTTGTTCATTGCTTCTCCTACGGATGGACATGTTGCATATGAAGGCAAGATTGAAAGAGCAGGGCTTGCTGAGCTCATGGATCGATCTGCTCTTCCTGCCAAAGACAAGTCATCACAGCAAGCAACCTCTAAGAAACCAGAACAATCGAATGCAAAAGGTAAGCATAAAAGATCACCCGTGTCTATATATTAATATGAGTAATGTAGTGAACAAGATCACCTCGGATGCCGAGCTTGATGAATCTTGTTTAAAGACTGGCAGAATCTGTGTTATGGCGATTACCAATGAAGAAGAAGAGGAAAGCACCAAGAATATTCTCAATGAAATCAACAAGACAGGATCTGCATTATACCGAGTGGCCTGGATCCCTGAAAGCAAATCATCAGCCATTGTTCGACATTTGGATCTCTCAGCCGATTTGCCAGTATTGTTCTTGGTCCATCCTTCTAAACAACTTTATAGACCCTATGTTGGAGCATGGGATGCCAAGTCCGTTAGTAGCTGGTTAGAAAAAGTCGTTCGTGGTACCATCTCGCCATGGCCTTATCAAGGAACCCTTAGTTTGGAATCAACAGATCGTATTCGAGATGAACTTTAACCTTACATAATCGGATATAAACAATGCTCGTCATCCATTACAAGGATAATGAGTGACCTTTTATAATACCAAAGTAGTTGATTGTGTTTTACTGAAGTTTGTAATGGTAGCCATTGATGCAAGATGACTCTTGATGATGTATTGTTAATCTTACATAGTATATGAATCAACATAATAAAAGTGCTAACGCATGTAAGGAGAAAAGGGAGCCGACACTGGGTAGTTGCATCATTACCATGTGATGAAAGTCGCATATGCAAATGTTTTTTGTCTCCATTTGTCCATGAGAAGGAACCAATGTTTATATCACAATGGCGCACCATCTTAAACTACATTGTTCTCATGTTCATTATCACTTGCCAATAATTGATTGCATTCATCAAACAATATAAAAGTACTTGATGGTGCTAGACGAATCTCAATGATATTATTAGATGCACCAGCATCGTAATGGAGGAACGAATAAAGAATGGTCATCTTGTACATATTGCAGACACTATCCAGAGAAAGCAAGGAATCCCACTTGACCTGCAAGAAGATATATCTTGAATGACATGCCCATTACACACTATGATTCTTTCTTACCCACATCCCTGAAATATAATGTTTTTCCAATACACACAGCACTTCACTACCAGGACACATATACCCAATATCCACAAGTGGTTGTAAGCATTACTCCAAAGTAGTGATAAACATCTGAGACCGCTATTATATGTATCATTTACTGAATCTCAAAAAATCAACTTCAATATCTACAGATTTCTTTTTATGAAACTTGTACATCATCGGGACGTCGAACTAGGAAAAACAGCATGTCAGCAAATGTTGTCAATGGGATCAAGTATACACGACGTTACCTTCATTTCCGCTACGACTTCGCAATGGACTCCCCATTCTTTGGCCTTCTTCATGATATGCTACAATGACCATCATTAACACATGTGTGCTACATGCATCTACACGACTCACCTCACGTGTGGAAGTTTTATGTAATGAATATACAGCCTTATTCGCAATCTATACCATGGTGTCAATAGCAGAAATGAATCGGCCACCCAACCCACATGCATACCTCGACTGCCTTTTTCAAAAAGACCATGTCAATGCCCTTATTCTTGGTTCCAAATGGTGGGTTCATAACAATGGTATCCAAACGTCCTTTGAATCGATCGAAAAGAGCATTCTCTTGGCCTAAATCGGTCCATACAAAGTCGATCTCGGTCTCCAATGCTTCCGCGTTCTCACGTGCTATCCGAATGGCATCCGGATCAATGTCAAAGCCAACACAGTATCTAAACATGGCATGTGAGTAGGTGAGTAACAAGGGAATCGCTGTACATGACATACCCTGCTCCACGAATAAAGGACGCTATACTCAATATCCCACATCCACTCCCAAAGTCACCCACAGCCTTGTCCTCGATATCGTCATAAACAGTGTCGGCAGTGTAGATCATACGTGCAGCTAAATGAGCTGTTGTAGGGTATTGTTCATATTGAATCTTGGGCTTCTCTGATCGTAAAAGCCACGATTAGCATAAAGAGAGGATCGAGTAAAGAAAAGAAACTATACCAAAGACTGCACAATCTTGAAGAATGCTTTCGAATTCCTTGAGCTTCATTAGAGTGTCGGAAAGAGCACACACAACAGGAGAGACCGAATCTGAATAATGCACAGACCTTGGACATTATTTATGGACCCAGTCTACTTTTTATTACACTATCAAGGAAACAATAAACATCTATAAAGCCAATTGCATTATTATGGTTGTTGATAAGGAGTAGGCATTGTCCATGATTCATGCGATGCCTTGTGTGTCAAGTGAGAATAACCAGGAGGAGTGGGTGATGGAAAAGGAGGATAAGAGGGTGAATGAGAAGTATAAGATTCAGGTACTGGCATCATATTCATGGGTGGCTGTTGTTGATGGATTGGAATAGGTTCAGGCATGGGCATGAAAGGTGTTGTGGCTGGTGAAGGAAAATGACCTACAGAGCTTGGTGGTGGTGGTGGTGGTGGTTGCTGGTGATATGACATGCGTGGTTCAGGTGGAAAACAATGAGTTGCAGTGCTAGATACATGCTGTGGAGGAGGAGGTGAATGATCAAATGATGGATGAGTAGCAGGAATATACGGTGAAGATGAATGATGAGAAAAGGATGCTGGTGATTGGCATACGGATGGTTGCTGCTCAAAAGATGGTGGTTGAGCAATGTGATGGTGATCGTATTGTGCTGGATCCAATGTATCATTCGTTGTAGGTTGTTGATGATTCGATTCACCTTCAAATGACGACATGCTGGTACTAGAATGATGTTGTCGATCATGGTTATGGTTTGATACTTGTTCTTCGTGATCCGAAACAGGTGCCGATTCATCATGTGTGGAAGCATCATCTTTTATATCATCAACATTGCTATCAGGAATGGATGTTTCTGGTGATGCTGCATCACCATTGACCACCTTGCGCGTTGTTGTTGTCTCGTTTTGGATCTCACATTCTTCTTCTTCATCATCTTCATCATCAATCGAGATATCCGCTTTAGGTGTTGTTCCAATGATCACAGGAATCTCCTTTTGCACTACCAATGATGATCTCCAATCACCATCATTTTTCCTAGCCAAATTCATGTCGACTGACACTTGTATTGTATATTCCACACGTAAGATACGTCCACTTGATCCTGTGGTTGGTGGAGAAGATGGTGGAATAAACATCTTGATCATCGATTCATATGAGTGGTCATTATCGGGATTTGCAATGAGATCACGGTATATGGGTTCACGAGCATTTTCTTCCCCTAGTAATTCTCGCCTAGATAACCATATAAGCTCCTTGATCCATCACTCATTCTTTTATCTTTTTCTCACCTTCCCTTTCCAAAGAGATGGAAACGTCGAACAAGAGCAACACGAATAGCATCTGCCTTGCCAAAATCCTCAGCACATGCCACTTTAATGGTTACAGGCATTATATCGCCTATGACGAAATGGTTCATCAGCTATGCAATTACTAGAATCGTTGAAGCCAATACCACTCACCTCGAACATAAGCAGCTTTGGGTATGGTGATACCCAAACTCGTTCCATCTACCATGACCTTGTCATCCTCTTCATTTTCGGGAACTGGATGATCATATTCAGGGTTGGATACATCAATTCTTTCGACAACCGAGATTTCACGCGTATCTTCTGGAGCCAAGGGTGCCGGAACAAAAGGTCGTTTCAATGTTGCCAAGATTGTATAAGAGATATGGCTTGAACCATCCCCGAGCTTTCAATTCCAATTTTAGCACTCTTCATCCATAAACACTTTAAATGCAGTGGTATTCCCTTACTTTCATGCTAGTGGGAAGCTCAGCACTTGCCCCTGGAATATTTAGCTCAAACGGGAAGCGGTTGCTCTTGGCTTCCAATAAATGCGATCCATTGGGTTCACTGGCAATTTCATCTTCACGAGTAAACAATGTCAAAACGTTGGATCCCACATGAACCGTGCCACTTAATGCAATCTTGATATGATTAATCTTGGTTGGTTTGGTCACATCAAGTACCACGTCTCCTATAGACACTGGTTTAGTCACCTTGCATAGACACACCCATGCCATTGTATACCTCGGACAACTTCACCAGGATTGTAATATCTGCTATCTTGAAGATCAATGTAAAACTCTTTGGTTTTCCTCCCTGAAAACATGCGTGGGTTGGAGGAAGGGGTGTAGTAAGTGAAAGAAAGAGAGAAAAAGAAACGTTACAAAATTCAGATTCTAAAAGGAGCATCAAGGGAGCGCTTGTACCACCGTCAATGTCAGCATGCGCTTGATCAGGAGACTGTCGCCTGAATACTTTAGAACCAAAGAGATCACAAACAGAATAAATTCATTTAGGTTATCCCCATTTTTTATCACGGTGATGACACGAATGCGTTTACATATGCATCTCTATTACAGAGATCAAGAAACACAATATGATTGGTTACGGGTGCCAAGTAGCGGTGGCGTCAGCAGCGGAGAGAGAGCTATATTCGCTTCCTGCTGTAAGGTGGGATCTTCCGTTCCGGGTCATTTGTGCCGCTATTTTGTCACCTGAGACCCTGTCATCCAAAAGCTGATGATGAGTAAATCACAAGACCACTTATTTGAGCGCGCTTAACCCTTTCATTGATATTGCAACACGAATAAACGTAAAGTTTCTCATCGCTCGAAATAGTAATTAATGTGTCTCACTTGATATCCGTTTAAGCCAGGCATTTTATATGAGTTGGATACAATTGCTGTCCTAGTCTTTTGGAAATAAAGAACTTGGATTATATTACACACAAATGAATTGGACCCTGAATACGAGTCATAGACTTTATTCGCATCATGAGAATCATGCATATACACTTTATATAGTCTCTGCGCTATCGCACGTTTTATTCGATCGGTTGACTTTTTATCTGGACACAATATTAATTTGCATCAGTGAGGGGTTTAATGTAAGTCTTATGATAAGATGGTACGCCAGTGCTACCAGGTGCCATGAGCAATGTATCAAAGTAGGCTAAGTGATATTACCAAAGTCAGAATTAATAAGACATGCTATCGCATATATATCACAACACATACCTTCATAGATGTTGCCATCGTATTTGGCAATGGGTGCTTTGAGTACAAAGTCTGGATAGGCCCATGCGTCTGTCAATCCAATGACTTGATGTCTCAAAGCTTTACAGCTCTAAAGTGGTGGTGTGAATGCACTGTCAACATAAAGATGATGATTATTTTTACCTCCAAGTATTCTCGCTCAACACCTTTAACTTGTTCAGCTGTAAGATAACCTTCCTTGAAACCTTGATCACTATAGGTCAAAAGTACATGAAGACCCCAGAGCGATGTCATGTGACGGAGCATATTGGCAGTCTCTTGATGCTTGAGAGAAGCATTCCAGTGGTCAAACTTGGTTAAAGCATCTGCATACATAAAGACGGCTGCATGCATTTCAGCCACGCGAACCGATTCCAGAAGCACGTCCTCTTGGCTTGTGCCATTATCAAGAGCCAATAAAAGACTATTGAGCTACATGGTAAAAACAAATGAGTTGCCATGTTGAAAACAATAATGCATGTAGTCTACATACGCGTTTCACCAAGATGGCATAGAGACAATGTTCCACCAAGGTCAAATCTTGACCACAAGAACGAACATCACGAATATTCCAAACAGGAGAAGCAAGATACTCCTTGGCATGCTTGATATAATGAGTCGAACTCTTGAAGAGTAATTCAGGATACTCATCATCTTGGAGCTTTTGTTTGAGTTGATGGATCAAGATCTTGGCTGTTTGTTGAAGCATGACAACATTATCACCTCCTCCAGTGGTTAATACACCCCAATCATCAATGATTTGTCCAATGGCATTGTATGCTGAATAGGCATGACCACCACAAGCGCGTCGACATGTTTCAAGAATATCGGTGCCATACCAGCCAGTAAGACCCTTCATGCATGCTGAAATCGCGTGCATTTCCGACATATGATTGATATAAACAACAGGATTCATGTCACCACCTGCTGTCAAGATCTTGAAGCGTTCATCCATCGTGGTAATAGCCGAACGCACCATGTAAGAAAATGCAATGGCAGGAACAAGTTTACCATAATGCGATTGATAATCCATGATTTGTTGGTTGCGATGACCTTGTCGTCGTACAACGCCATAACGTGTTGCAATTGTTACTGCTTGAGTAATCATGCCCAATGTGTTGGCTACTAGCATGACACGTTCTGGAATAAGTGTGGCATACATGAGTGCTGGTGATGGTGCTGGTGTAAAAGTTCCATCTCGATCCAGTTGTGTCCAACGAGCAAGCATTTGTGTTCGAGGGATACGCACTTTTTGGAATTGAATCCAACCGTTATCTAATCCTGATCGTCCCACTTTGTGACCAATATCACCGGCACGGACATTGGGCATTAATTCACCCGTAGCACGATCACGCAGCTGCACAATAAACCAGTTATGGCCAACATGTTTGCCATTGATATAGGTTTGAGCTATGCACATGGTGTGGGTTGCTGATTGGCCTGCCATACCGATCCACCACTTTGTTGAAGTAATGGTGGGGGAATGAATCACAAACTCGTCGGTGGATTGATCATAGGTTGCTGTTGTCTCGATATCGCGTAATGCTGAGCTGTGACCAAGTTCAGTCTAAACATCACGTGAGCACATGTTGTACGTAATAATAATAGAGAATCCTTACCATTGCAAAACATCCAAGGATCTCATAATTATCAACGGCTGGCAACCAAGCATCTCGTTGTTCATCACTGCCCAACATCAAGAGGACATTGCGGAAAAGTGCCTTGTGTACACCAATACGCATACTGTAGCTCTCTGAATACTGGGTCAGTGCCATAAAGATCGCTTCTGGTAGTCCTTCTTGACTCTTGATAACAGGATCCTTGAGCAATTGAACGGCTCGATAGATTTGCCCCATGGTACTAGAAAAGAGAATAATGAGCTTATGATAAATGATGAATATATCAACTCACAATTCTCTGGATTCTGATCTAGATAATTCCAAAATGTTGCGTGGAGGTTGAACAACCAATTCTGGATCCACCTTGATCAATTTGAAAGCTTGTTGCTATATGATAAATGTCAGCCGAATGAATGATCACATGTGTATTGTATCAGGCTACTTGCAAGAAGACGATAATCGCGTTCACCCCCTGCCCAGAAATGAGACATTGTTAAAATGTCAAACTTGGCAGCAGCACGTTCATTCGCCATATCAGTGGGTGCTTGAAGTGACATGGATGAAGGAGTAAATGTGAGTTGCTGCTTTAATTGAGCAAGTCGAGCAGCAGCAGCCTTTGCATTGGTATCGGTGGATTGTTGTATAGGAATTGTCATGGTGTAGAATAAAGAAAGAGAGAAAAAGGGGAATAAAACAGTCAAATGGGTTTAATGCATAAACTACCCCACACACAGTGCAGGTGGAATACGATTTTATGATACACATGGAAATGGGGATGACAAACACATGTGAAAAAGCCTTGGGAAAACTAATAGGAATTATCCTAATGAATGGGGTACAGCAGCTGCTTCCTCTACTTCAGGATGTAACCTAGGATGTGCATCCACAAGATTACTGATTAAATCAATCAGTCTTTCCTTGTCCAAAGTAGCTATACCAATGCGTCAGCACTTTCTCACGTCTTTTCTTGATGCTTTGTATTACCAAGTAGTTTATCTAGCGGAAACTGTTTTTCAGCTCCTATCCGTTTCCGTTTGGTGATCTTGTCATGCTTCGGTCGTAGTACATTTTTATCCGTTGTAGTAGTAGCAGTATTGGTTCGCTCAAGTGAAGGTGAAAAGTCAAATGATACTCCTCCTCCATCACTTAAATCTTCCATACTCTCATCTTCAGATGCTCGCCTTTTACGTCCTATGAAAACTCAGTTCATTAGTTGTATTGCATAATGGACTTGTCGAGATTCGTCAACCGACACTTGCCTTTCCCCTGCTGATCGTTGGCATTATATGAATCGGCTTGTTCAACATAGAGTGGTGGTGATCTGGGTTTTCCAAAGTAATGCGATGATCGATACAGTTGTTGTTGTTGTCGAAAGAGCGTATTCTGGCTTGCCATAGTAAACGAGAAGGAGGAGATGAAAAGGATACGTAACTGTCTGGATACGAAAGAAAATGATTCATCGTTCATTTACTGCATGGGATAATGCAGCAGCAGTGTCACCTGGTAGATAGGAGCTCATTATTCAAAGGAAAGCAACTTGAGGACCCATTGTTAAGGAGGGGGAGAAAAGCTTCATTCTCTCGATCCATCACATCCACGGTGATCTGAATCACGTTGCTGTTGCATGGATACAATGGTATCCTTGGATACCCTCCTCCATAGTGATCAGACATATATCATAGTACTGAGTTACCAATACATGTGCATGAAATTAAACTCTATTATGCTCCATTGGTATATATATCACTATCTACAGACCATCTACTACTTAAATGATGGGGTTGTGCATTATCTAAAAAGTGTTGACGCCATTGCTTGATAAAGATTTCTAGATCTGGCCACCTTTCCTTGTTTTCTTTGTTGATATACTTGTTGCTCATTAAATGCTGCACGACACCTTGTCCATGTTCTATGAAATCAGGTCCACGCTCCATATCCTTGAATGCCACACACTTTTCCAAAACTTGACCCCATGAAAGATTCTCCCAGCAAGCATTTTGCATCCAAAACTCGTATAGTTCCTGTTCTAGTTGTTGTCGACGTTCTAGTGGCATCTTGTTTGCTGCTGATATAAGAGCTGAAGCAATCTTTCGCATATATCGATGCTCAGGAATAACAATCCATCCCTTTCCTTCCATGGGCATTTTATGTTCCAACGCGAACGACTTTTTAAAAGCTGTAGCATGTCGTTCATATCGGTCATGGCATTCTTTGCACAAGAGTAATAGATCCCTACTCTAACAATCTCATGAGTCTTTGATAAATGCTTTGCATCATCATCATTTTACCGATTTCGACTTGATCGCTAGCGGAAACCATTGTCTATACACATAGGGTACCTAAGAATAAGTCATTAATATACACATATCTGCAGGATGATAAAGAATCGACTTACAACGTGATGAAGTGTGAGACCAGCTTGCGATGCACACACCACACAGATATTCTTCCGGTCTTCAATCATGTAATCATTTTCATCATGTCCTTGTCCTTTGGCTTCAAATGTCAACTGGATCGCATGTTCTTCTTTATCTCGCTTCACTGCAAGCTCTCTGTCCAAGTACCAGCGCGCTTTCTTTCTAACAATATCCTTTAGTCGATCCGATAATCTCGTCTTGTTTGATCCTTACTGATTGCAACGAAACATGAGTTTCCCTTGAAGAGAGTAGACCTTCCAATTCTCATAAATGGTTAGAGATTTCCGGCTTGGCATGACCACCGTTTGTTTTTGTCGTGGCATTTCTGGTGGCAGTTTCGATTGTGGTAGAGAAAAAAAAAAAAGAGAGAAAAGGAAGCGGACCACCCAATTAAGATTTGGACAATTTCATGCATGGTCATAGTTGACAGGCACACACCTTCTTAACATGTAGATATGTACATTAGAGCTTTGAATACAATCTTTAATAATATTAAAAGATATGCTGTAGTATATGATCCCCTTTTGCGCGTCTTTATTAAGAAACTACATCGTACATGGTAACATGATGCAAGTGTCTTGTTTCTATGTCGATGGCTATTTCCAAGGATACATATGCAAGTGTGAATGAGTCGACATGCAACACCTTTTTGATTCATCAAAACATGTAAATCGCGTACCATTATACTGGGTTGCATCCATTGTGCATTGAAATCATTTTCAGTGGGATTAATTCGCGTTGACCTTTTCTTTGTCTCCTTGTTTTCTTAATGTATGAGCCCACAATGAAGAAGAAGCATGCATCCCAGGTGGAACGCCATTTGGAAACCATGTTTGAACGAGCATTGTATTCGGATCTTAGCCTGGTCTTCTTGCATCCCATGTTCCCCTTGAGAATGCGTTTCGATGTGCATCAAGCCATTGTCTCACAAGCACCATTCTTCAAACAACTCCTCGATAATCAGCACCTATTGGATCAGGAGCAACAACCTGAGCAACACAAAGCGAATACAACGGAGCATCGTTCAGTCATGACACTCAATATCAACTTGCTTCAAGCGTTACTCCAACGAAAGTTTGTTCTAACACCTTTTCAACACATTATTCGACGCAAATGGCAACGACCACACGAATGTAGCAGCAAGGCACAACAACCGCTCTTTACTCATATTCTTGCATCTCATGTGCGATATGCTTTACAATGGATGTATTGCAATGATAAAGACGAGTTCTTCGAACAAATGGGAGAAGATGATACACTAAGAGTATTGGCGATCGCGATTCTTTTTCAATTGGATGATCTTGCTCATGCATGTGCTGAACGCTACACGACCTTTCAACTATCCATGTTTACCATCATGCGAGATCTGGAGCATATTTGTCAACTTCCACGTGATCATCCAGCTTATCTACAATTACGAGATGCTTCATTGCGATTGTTGCTACGATACGGTCCTGACAACCCTGAAGC
Organism: Lichtheimia hyalospora FSU 10163; assembly: GCA_025094155.1. NCBI lineage: Eukaryota > Fungi > Mucoromycota > Mucoromycetes > Mucorales > Lichtheimiaceae > Lichtheimia > Lichtheimia hyalospora. The sequence continues at coordinate 79,527 of PTRB01000088.1, forward strand.
CATTGCCGAGTTACCAGTTGATTATATGGCTGATGTCCTTAATGCCGATCTTCTTTATGTCCATTCAGAATACGAACGCTATTGTCTTTTAAGGGATGTCCTTTCTGAATTCATGCTGTCGGTGGGTGAAATCCATTGGACACCACAGGGTCCTGTTGATCAAAATCACAAGCGTCTTTCTGGATTCGTGAAACCACAACGACAACCCGTCAACACTTTACAACAACAAACTTCCTTAATGACAGCTATCAAATCTCGTAAACGTAAACGTATCCCATCTCAAGAACTTGCTCCAATCAGACATCAAAGGACCACACGTCTCAGTTTTTCTGCCACAGTCCCTTTCCAAACTTTAATTGAGGATGCATCTTCGGGTGGTGTCATTGATAAGGCAACGGTATTATCCTATCTTTTACGCAACACAATCAACTATAGCAACATGGCCTTTGGTCAACTGACCAATGTACGAGCGGATGGTATTGTGGATGAAGGCATTGTCTTTCGTGCATTGTGGCAGCGGATGGCTTTACAGCGTATCATATTCCCAGATCAACATATTCCCAGTCAACAATTACGAGATGCTGAGGCATTGGATGAATACTTTGATGTGGATTCTGATCGACGACATCAAATCTTGCTGGGTACACCCAAATATCGATTCTGTGTATCCATCCAATTACCTTCTCCTAATGCTGCCAATGGATGGGTGTACGAGGAGCCTGAGCCATCATCACAGATTGTCGAAACGGTCATGGCATCCGATGAAAGTGAAGGAACCAATGATATCGAAACGTATGAAGACAAGGAATTGGATGAATTATTGGAGAATGATCAACAAGGAATCCTTGATGCAACGACGGAACCAGTAACACCAGCTATCAGTGAATCATCATGTTCACCGCCTACAGATGTCATTTGGAAAAAGACATGCTACTCTGACACCAAAGAAATCCTCGGCAACACTTATCGTATACGCGTGGATGCACAGAGTATCGCAGGACGTTTATTGTATATGTGTGACGATGAGCACGAACATGATGATATTCTGTTATGTCGCTTTGGATTGGATAGCCCGATGAATGGTTCACAATCACAGCAATCAAATCACCAAGATAAGAGTATAGTACAGTCTCAGTCATCCTCCCAAGAAAACACAACAGTGCCATCCAACCCTTTGAGTCGTGAACCAAAAATCAAATATTCCATTTATTGCATCAATCGACATCAGCATATTACAGAGAATGATCAAATCAGTGATGAAGACCGGGTGATGATACCAGTCAGTGAACAATCCAGAGATGATCCCAATTCCCGTTGGTCTGGTACTTGTTCCAAAGTACGAATGGATGGTTATGATAAAGAACGTGGCATGTTGATTGATCTAGTTGTAGTATTGGAGCTAACTTTTTAAGTTTTTGTATATAAAGCATTACTTTCGCTGGTAATTCGTTAGTCTTCTATTCAATACAGTGCACTATTATCATAAGGGAAGAGGAGGGTAGAGTGACTTTAAAGAATGGATGTTATGAGATATGATAGTATTCAACAAAAATAATGGATGTAGACTAGTTGACTTAAGAGGATTCAAATGGGATGTATGATAATATCTCCAGAAGCACTCTTAGCATGCAAAGACCGAGCCAGAGATTCAGATAAGATCAAAGATGCTGGGGTATTCTTATCATTTGGGATATTAACATCGAAACAGTTAAATAATGTTTCCAGGACTTTTGTAAAGTGCCTGCAGAGGATATACTATAGATGATGATACAGTCATTGCATTTAAATAATAAATGAATAAAGTTCATCGCTAATGCAGGAAGAAACCGTGTTGTAGTTCACATCATTTTGCATAAGATCACTGTGTGACGGCCAAAAGTGCACTTGCCTTTATCGGCTGGCGGAAGGTAACCACACATTCTCTCTCACCCGTATTACTCAATGAGTGTATTTCCAAAGGAAACTGTCAAGGTACAATGAAGCTTGTAACGTCGATTCTTATTCTTGTCTAACGTATTGTACAGAATATTGGTGAATCGCTAGGTATCACCAATCTCAAAGACGATGCGGCATCAGCGCTGGCGCAAGATGTTGAATATCGAGTACACGAACTTATACAAGTAAGGCGTTTTTATCGACCTTTTGATTTGAGAAAGAAACACTAATGCGACTTGTAGGAAGCAACGAAATTCATGCGACATTCGAAACGTACGCGATTGACGGTGGACGATATCAACTCTGCGCTTCGTGCCAAAAACGTCGAGGTGGGATTATAATGAGCATCATACAATACAAGACATTAACATGGTTATCAGCCTTTGTATGGTTATGCTTGCAGTGGTCCACCCAAATTCCGTAAAGCAAACGTTGCTTCTACCGATGTATACTTTACACAAGATGACGAACTCGACTTTGATACGATTCTGAGCAAACCATTGCCAAAGATACCTCTTGACGTTAGCTTCACTGCGCACTGGTTAGCTATTGAAGGTGTCCAACCTGCTATTCCTCAAAACCCAACACCTGGTGGTACGTTATAAGATACGTGTTATCGTTTTTATTTATATTCAATGGTGTGTTTTCTTTAGATGCCAAAGCTGATTTACTCTCAAAACGATCCAAGAGTCATGGTGGTACAAGTGGTCTTTCGGATCAAGTGGATGTCAAACCGCTTGTTAAGCATGTCTTGTCCAAGGAATTACAAATGTACTTTGAAAGAATTACCGAGGCAGTTCTAAGTGAAGATGAACGATTACGTTCTCAAGCATTCGAAAGTCTACGCATGGATCCAGGCTTGCATCAACTTTTACCTTACTTTGTTCAGCATATTCACAAAAAGGTCACACAAAATCACAAGGATCTTGACGTGTTGGACGCAATGCTTTCAATGGCACATTCCTTGTTGAATAATCAACATTTATTTGTCGAGCCTTATGTAAGTGATCAATCCAAGGAACAGTGTGTATTATATGACTAAACAACTGGTTCTAGTTACATCAATTGATTCCACCTATTATTACATGTCTTGTCGGTCGAACGATATCAGAAGATCCATTCCAAGATCACTGGTCTGTGCGGCGTCGTGCAGCATCCTTGATTGCCAACATTTGCAGACATTATGGCAAAGCATATCATACACTTCAACCTCGAATTGCAAAAACGCTTGTACGAGCTCTTCTTGATCCATCACGGCCATTGACAACACAATATGGTGCAATTATCGGATTGGATGCTCTTGGTACAGAAGTAACGCGGGTCCTTGTTCTACCACATATCAAGTTCTTTACTACCCATTGCTTGCAAAATGCTTTGGAGAATGGAAATCCACAACGAGTGCAAGAAGCGGAGAAATGTAAAGAAGCACTATTGGTAAGTCCATTCGGATAAGAACAATGAATGATCAACATTGTTGACAAACAATCTTTTTAAGGATGTACTTGAAAGAGTAGCCAAAGATGGAACACACATGGAAACATCAGACCAAGCAAGTGAACAAGAGAAGAAACGACTTGTTGATGACATTGGACAATTATTGGGCGACTTATTTTTACAAAAAAGACCGAATATCACTAGCAATGAATTACAAAGTATTCTTGAATCAACTTCGGCAACACAGCAAGATTAGTAATTTGCTTTGTTTCATAATAAAAAGAGGAACGTCAAAACTTGGAGGATTTACACTGTAACACAACAGCTGGCTTGCAATAAGAATGTGGAACAAAAGATCGCTCACTAGTGTTACACCGTTCATTTATCCAATTCTCTTCAGTCTCCATCGCTGGTTTTCCTTCACCTCATTGCATGTCGAATGCACCATTTCCTTCCAACAACTATTCAATCTCGTCGCTTGATCACGTTCACTACATTATAAATCAGTCTTCATGGTACGTAAGTCTTGTTTCACACCATACGCTTGTACCTTAACATAAACGTGGTTACCAGGCACCGATATCCGATAAAGAATTGGAGCAGATAGTACTATCGCAATCGACAGATATTGAAATTCTATCGCAAAAGACGAATGATGAATTAGGGAAATTCATTGTATATCTTCGACAACGGTAAGGAACAACACGATGCTGATCCTCTTTTTTTTAAGTTAACGGGCATTCATTTACCAGGGTTGAGCTTGAAGAGGGATATCAAAACTCTCTGGATCGAATCCTTCATAACCTAGAACTCCCCGCATGTGATCCTGCCACGGCAACGGGTATACACAAGGCATTGAGTGCCCATGTGGACGTGGATACTCAACAACGAGCGGCTCGTACACAATATATTCAAACCATGAAAGGCCAATTGCAGCGTTTGGCTGAGCTCAAGGTATAAACATCACATTTCGTCATCCACACATTGTTGCCAACACATGACTTTTTATTAGGAGAAACATGATAAATCAAGAAGGCATCACAGAAAAGCAATGAGAGGAGTAGCTCAGCAATATCTAAAGACCCGGTTACGTGATCTTCCAGCAGTAAGTCATGGCTATTTTACTTTTGTTGCATAAATCTCAGACAATGTTAGGCACGAGATGCTTATGAACATAAATGGCAAGATATTGAGCGTACACAAGCAATGTCGCCTACCACAGCAGCAACACCGAGTACGACTACGAGTAGTCATGGATTCAAAGGCGTCATGAGCATGCTTCCACCAGCGACGCCAAAAAGCAGTAGTAGCAGCAGCAACCAGGAGAATAACCAAGATCATACTGCTTCACCAGAAAAGGCGAATCCTACCATATCCCGCAGTGCAACCATGGGTGTTGTTGGTAAAAAACCATCCATTGATCTACCTTCAACTCCCATGACTCCCATGACTCCCACATCCACTCAAAGGAAATTGGAGCGTTTCATGAAACAATTCTCGACTTTTAATCAAGATCCTTCTCGTATCACTGCAAAAACAGTACGACTCAAAACAGAAGCAATTGAAGCAGGTATGGAAATATCAAGAGTGTAACATGAATTTATATATAGATATCTAATATAAACCACTTGTAGATAAACATTATCGAAAGACTGTATTGAGATTAAACCATTTACGAGGTCGACAGTCAGCAATCAATGATGCAGCAAGAAGAGCAATCCAAGCACAACTTGAAGAAAACGCACGATCAACCAAGGATGCGACTCAAATCATTGTCAAAGCAGAGACTGACAAATTGGATGATATCAAACAACATTTGCGTCGTGCAGAGGAATTATTGGCCAGTATTGATCCTACACGTGACCCAGAATTATATGAGACACTTGCTCATCCTGAAGGATATCCTGTACCTGAACCAGTTTATTATCAAAACCATCATGTGGGCGAATGTCAATGTAATGTTTGTTATCTTGTTATATTCATGATGCATATTAACTTGAGATGCATACACACACAATAGATATGCTCTTTGGAATATCATTGATCGATTATGCACGTCAATATCGACGTTCACCACCTTTGCTGATTACCCGGTGCATCGAATGTATTGAGCAACAAGAAGGTCTTGCAAAGGAAGGCATCTATCGCGTTTCTGGCAAACAAACACACATTGACAAGTTGAAATACATGTTTGAGCGTGATGAACCCAATGTGGTACCTGGCAAGGACGATGTACCTGGAGATGTCTATAGCGTGGCTTCACTGCTAAAGATATTTTTACGAGAACTATCGTCACCCGTCTTTCCGTTCAAATTGAGCGATCGAATTACTTATTCCCGTATGTATGATGCCTAAGCTACCATGACAGGATACTTACTAATGCATTCTGTAGAAATCCCGGATAAGCAGCTTCGGTTGATGAATCTGTTGACACGCATCATCAAGTTGCCACCACCCAATTATGATACCCTAAAAGCTGTGATTGAACATCTTGCCAGGTAAAATGGGAATGGACCATGATTAAAATCTGTCATCTAATCACTATATTAGATTGATTGCACTCGCAGAGAAAAACAAAATGTCAGCTCAAAACATCTCCTTGGTGTTTACACCTGCCTTATTCCATGACCATAACCAAGCACAAAGATCGCCAGGAGAATGGTACAATGATTGCGTCATTGAAGATCTTGTCACAAACTGTGAAACCTTGTTTGCTGACAAGGATTTACGTGGTGCATCCGCTATCACTGGCGTTATTGATTATGGCTTTGAACACCTTTATGAGGAACAGGACGATGAGAACCTCTATAATTACGGCGATTCACCATCTACAACATCCACCTTTTCGATATTGGAGCAGCAATTATCAGATGAAGAGTCCAAGGACGCTGTTGATGATAATAGTGATAATGATACAACCATGCTTGTTTGCGAAACAAGTAATGAGGAGAAACGCAAATCTCGTAGAGCCCATGGTCTCAAAGTCGACACAAAACCTCCAGAGGAAGAACAAGAAATGACATCATCACGCGAACAAGATCATCCACAGCAGGTGCCTTATGCCACCACAATCAATAGTGCCACCCTTCCATCGAGTACATCATGGTTATCGCAAGATCCTGCCGTTGACAACAAGCCTGCAGTTCCACCACCACTTCAACGTTCTGCTACTATAGGAGGTGGTATATCAAGATATCGATCACGACAGCAGCATTCCAAACGTATCAATTGATCTACTATGAATAAACTAGCCTTAAGAGCAATAATACATATTCGTCCATGAATGTTATGCAAAGGAAAGCATCACATGCTACGACGACGCATCAAGCATAAATCGTTGTTGCATTAGGAATAGTCTATTTCAATAGCTCGCATTATCATAAATTAGCATAAAGACATTTATGCTTGATGTACCATTTACGATGATCCTATATAATAAACGAATGTGGCAAACAAGCCGCGGTTCCTCACAAGTATCTTTCAAAAAGTCGAAATCACATGCTGTTCCGAAGATAAATCCACCAGCCAATCGTTTGCAGATGCTTTGACAAAAGTCCCATCGGAAAATTTAGAATGTAAATAGCCCGGCATAAGGCACCCTTTGAAAAAACGGGGTCCACATGTCACGTTGCAATTCTCCGAAGCATTGAAAAAAAACTATTTTCCCTTTTTTTCACTGACATCTTTTTTTTTTTTGGTATGCTAAGTCAACAGCAGCAACATCCACCCAATAGAAGTAAACCACACGTACAACGCGCTTGTGTATGCTATAGCAATGACAATAGGATCTACATATGGCTGATAGAACATCCTAGATCAACTGTAGGAGAGCCCATTTAGCTTGTGATAGTAAGCCATTGCCCTGAAAGATAACAAACACACTGAAGGAATCAATTTAGCCGAAAGACCTTGTCGACGATGTGTCTCCCTGGGCAAACAAGATGGATGCTATGATATTGATCACAAGAAACGTGGACGTCCTAAATTGAAACCCAACAACAGTAAAATCGATCGACCCACACCAAATGAATTTATGCGTCATTCTTCATTTATCATGACAACGCTTCCACCCACAACAGCACAAACGACTTTACAAAGAACATCACCTGTGGTCACGGTACTTGCGCTTATGCTATCTACGTTCTTTTCCCTTTATCAATACCTTATTTTTTTCTCAGGCCTTTTTATCCATGGAAATATGCTGTGCTCGCGTTTCCGATGAAGTCCAATCATTATTAGGTTATTATCCACAAGAACTTGCCCATCGTCCACTTTACTCTTTTATTGCTCCTACAAGTAGTGAGGTGCTTGCACGTTTGCATCGTGTCTTGCTTGATAATGTAACACATGTGGCTTCCAGTGTCGATGCCACTTGGCAAAGAACACCACCCACGGAACGTACCACATCCGAAAAGTTCTTTAGTACACATCCAGATACCCTTACTGCTATAGCCAATGGCTCCCAAACTGTAGCCGATATCTTATGGATGAAACGTAATGATGGTGGTCTTGAAGCGTTACAAGCTCAATTTTATTTAGGAGGAGGACTTGGTGCTGATCTATACCAACCAGATACTTTAGGCAGCTTATATATCATTTGCTTGCTATCACGACCGACACGACAAACGGCACCCGTGGTAATGACAATGATAGGGGTGAAAGTGTACTTGGTCTTGCTGACAATCCACAGTAGTTTGTTTCCAATACTAGTACTAGCACTGCTACTACCACAACTACTACCACTACTCCTACTCCTATATCCTCTGATACCCCACCATCACCGGTTCTTTTGACCAATCCAACTACCTTTGCGCAACAAACACTTTTATCATCTTCATCCAATCAGTCCAATAATAGCACTAGCTTTATGAGAGTGGATGCATTGCTCTCTTAATAAATTCTACTCTACATTCGCGTCTTGTCGCGACTTGTGTGAATTATCTTGAACACGCAAACTCAGATCGCCTTGTATCTCTTTTGCCTGCAGTATGGAATCCACAGCAGTATTGACCAACAAAGAAAAACAAGTCCTTGATTCACAACGCGAAATCGAATGGCTACGACGACAAATTGACCAGTATCAACGCGCATTGGCAACCGAACCATCCGAATCCGACAATCATACAGAACATGACCTTTGTAACACCATTGATCGACTACGAGCCGAGTTGGATGTCATGACACAGTTCAATTTGAGCAGGAAATGTTTAACACGCAACTTGGATGCTTCTTATCACACATTGAATACCCTATTCTCTGGTCCTAGTGACCATGACTCTATGGAACGAAGGTACATAAACAACAAATGGTTGATATCTATGCACTAACTCACGATCTAGGCGTTTGGTCACAGAAAGGTTACAAGAGCGAGACGAGTTGACAGTATTGATATTACGAATCGTTGATCAATTAAAGAAAGCAAGAGTACAGTTGACAAAAACGCAAGCCAAAGTGATGGGTAAATAACATGTGTATAGATCATGTCCATTATATTCATGTGCTTTATTATAGACACACATATTATCAATCGACAATTGGTTCAAGCTATACAAAGAGTAAGGAACCAGCGTTCAGAAGGAATTGCCAGGGAAGCATCTCAAATCACTGTAAGACCTGAAGTGTAAGTGTGAATATTTGTTCTATTTTCATTGTTTCCTGACTCAATGAATTTGATAGAATGGATGATATGGTCAATCGATTGGAAATTGCACGCAATGTATTGATGGTAAGTAATTCAATATCAGTATGGGAATGGGCTATTGTTCATCGTCATTGTTAGGGACTTATGCTTGAAAGTGGTATTGATTGGGCAAATGACGAACGATGGCTTCAAGTCATGTTAAAGCTGGGTGATCAAGTCGAAGAAGCATAGTACATGTATCATAATATACCATAGTTTTTCAGTGAATAAAGGATTACATTTAAGTGTGATTATATCAGAGATGTCACGTGAATGCAAGTTACTTCACAAACCTATGAGCCCGCACACTACTTTGGTTTCCGCACCTCTTCCACCACTCCACTAGCACTCGCCCTGGCTTTACTTTCCACGGCCACCTATGACACATACCCTAAAACCACACGACCGAAAACGACCTGTATTCAGCTTTCAGGACGAGGATGACGAGGATGGCAGCTTCACTTTCGAACCATTGACCAAGGATGCTGTGGATCGCGCTGCTTTTATTGCTTCTACCTTTGACACGGATCGCTTCCTTGCCAGCAGACGCCATTTGGGTCTCGAGCGTCTCAAGGTGGAATTCAATAACCACTTGAAATTTCTAAAGACTGAGCTCATTGAACTTATCAACCGCGATTATCAAGACTTTATCGACCTGTCAACCAATCTCAAAGGCGTGGATAAAGCTATCAGCAACATCCGTGGACCCTTGAAACGCATGGAGCATGAAGCACATGTAAGCAAAGAAAACAGTATATTGAATGGAGGGTATAGAATCAGTGGATTGATATAGGATGCATTAGGACATTCGCATAAACTGCCAATCAAGTATCGATCAACTCGAGTCGCAACTCCTGCATCGTGCTGAATTACGAGAAAAGAAGGTAATACATGAAACAAAGAGATTGACTTGGTTACTGATGGATCGCAGACATGTCTAAAACTGATGCTCAATATCCATGAATCGGTTACCAAAGTCGAGGATTTATTGGAGATCAATACAGATACCCCAGCTATTTCGGCTACAAGTGATGAAAGGTTTGTATAGGAAAGCAAAGGAAAAAGCAACATTCTTTTTTAATGGAATCATCATAGCCTTGGAAAACAAATCGAACGTGTTGCTATCGAGTACAATCAAATGCAACATTTAGTGAAACGAGGCAAGCATTTGCCATTTATGGCAGAAAATGAATGGGTACGTTTCTATGCATTGTGGTGTGGGATGAATAGGTTGTTAACCATGGGTTTAAATAGCGCATCACACGTATCAAGGATACATTACAGAGCAAGCTTTCAAGAACGTTAGAATCTGCGTTACGACAACTGCAACAAGGTCAACCCAATGACTCGACAAAACAATCGTTGGTCCAGTGCTTGCGAACATATGCTCTGATTGACCAGACACAGGTGGCTGAATGGCTTATTCGAGAGCAATTTGTTCGTCCGTTTGTTGAAAAGGTATTGATAAGGAGTATATGGCATGGTAATCATAATAATAATGATCATGTGTTAGACCATCACCCACGATTCTCTAGCTGATTTGACCACCATGTACAGCAAACTACTCTCATTTGCCTCTGGTGATCTACAGGCTATATTGGACATTACACAGAAAAATCTAAAGGGCACCACCTATGAAATCCTCGTCAATTCATTCTGGGTCGAAGTCATTGATCGCTTAAATCGACACGGCAGTAGCATTTATGCCCCTGGACAAACAGACTCTTTTCACAAGGTAGATATTATGCAATTCAGCTTCCCCAGTTTACTCATTGGTATGTCTGCATATGTAGAGTTATACCGCATCCATTTCCTTTGTATCCAGCATTGAGAATCTATGCACGTCGAGAAAATCATTAATCTGTTTGAGAAGTCATCCACGCTATTCAGAATTCATGAAACGATGGCAATTACCAGTTTATTTCCAATTAAGGTCGGTGTTATTTTTCGATTCAATGGCTGCCGATGACACTGACATTATGATAGATTTCGAGAGATTGTCAAGAATGTCGAAGATTTATTGAACAACCCAACCGCTAGTACAATAATACAGCAACCACCTTCTACCGGTGATGCAGGCGAGAATCATTTGGCATTTGCTGCGACTAGAGCGACTTCACAGGCCATTGAAAAGTGTTGGAGTGACCAGATCTTCTTGTACAGTCTTTCACATCGGTTTTGGAAGCTCACATTACAGGTACATGATGGCATTACCGTAAACATTGGAACCGGGCCTCTCACCTGTCACATAGCTTACCAAGCGATATTCAATATGGGCGACACATATCCTACAACATATTTTAGGAGCTGAAAAGGTAAGGTATAGTTGCTTTTTAAATCACGGATCTTCTGACTTTTATCGTAGACCAACAATGGAAAAGCTGCCAACCCATCCAAGTCTTCGAGTAACGACGAATCTGTATCAACTTCACAATTGGTTATCCTTTCGCATGATGTGGATGCTTTTATCCAAGAGGTAATCATCAACCTGAGTACTAGAAATACTTTCCATCTAAGAATGCTTCTCTCTAGGTGAAAGGTCGAATTACCAAGATAATAGCACCCAAGCTGCCTGATGTGGATCTATCCATGTTGCGAGGTAAGTGGAAAGTAGTCGGAAAAGGGGGTAGCGGTAGAGCTCATCCATTCACATAGAGAGCATGGATACCATTTTGGATGAAATGGCCATGGCAACAGTTGCCGAGATTCAATTTCGAGTTGTTCGTATTGTCAGTCGACGATGCAGTGAAGCTTTAAACCACGTGCCTGATATTAGTGGCCAATATCGTTATACCAACAAACCACCACCTACCGAACCATCGCCTTTCATATCCAAGATCTTTCAGCCTTATACCGAATTTATCGAGCAAAATACGACATGGATTGATACTGACAAACAAGAGCTTTGGGGTCGTTTGATCGCCGAGAATGTCGTCAACCGATATATGACCAGTATCAGTGATTTGTTGACCAGCTTACGAAAAATGGAGAATTCACTCAAAAAGATTAAAAAGAGCAAAAAGTCGACGCAATCCACATCATCCTTGCTTAATCAACAATCAGGGCGCAGCATGTCAGATGAAGACAAGATTCGCTTGCAGATTCTTTTAGATGTACGCCAATTGGGAGAGCAGGTAATGAAAAAAAAACAATTGGTTTTACAGTTGTATATCTGATTTCCTTCCATCAGCTATCATCCCTTTCCGTAGATAAGCATGCTTTCAAGTTGTACGGCAAGTTGTACGAAATAGTAAAGCCATTTGGTAAGTGCTTTGGTGGCTACTTTTACTTTTGTCATCTCATCCTTTGAATATAGAATCACTGGAGGCCGGACCACTTGATTCTTCCTAGTTCTAGCTTCAGATAGTAGCGTCGATCTCAGAAAAAGTAAAATAGATGTATCGCACACCTTGATGCTTAGATATAATACATGTATTAAAGTAATCAATATCTTTGTTGAAATCACTGATGTCAAGTGGAAGCTACTGTAATACTTGCAGAAACCACATAAACGGCTGGATACTCGTTCTTTCTCAGTCATCGATATCATAGTCCAGGCCGATTATTACAATGCTGCTGCTTGTATATGATTCATCTACATGCATTAAAACATACGCAGACTTTTGTAATATGGATTGGATGCATTCATGTAACAATAGTATTTTCAAATGATAGAGGGGGATGTATGTATTATGTGATTTCGATTGTAAAGTATGTTTCTCTATGTACCAAATATGCATGCATTTATATTTCTAACTTAGCTGTCACTGCCGGATGGCCACTACGCTTAGCGAACCACAAGTACATTTCACCAATGGTTTCCAGGCTATCCATATAATCATCGATTAAATAATCTGGCAAAGGAATGACTTGAGTGACCAATTGTTCCATTGATTCCAATTCTCGTTCAAATTCATCTTGCTCGAAAGGCTGTTGATCAAAGTCCCATGCTTTGAGCTTGTGAACAACTTGATTGTCTGTGGGCATGTTACTAAAGGTGATGTTGCGATGATGCATGTATTGTACAGTGGATGCCCATCCACTGGCTGGCAATAGATAAATATCCATGTCCCATTCTGTTGTCACTAAGCGAAGCACCCTCTTTGCACGAGCAATGGTACGTTTGCGAATTTCAGTCATGTTCAATGGCTCATGGTCGGATACAGTGACATCCCAACGATCGGGTGGTCCGAATTCCAGGACAGCGTGTTCCACTAGCCCCGATTCAAATAATCGTGTGGCCGAGTCCAAAGCATTCAATTCAAAGCCTTCCACATCGATCTTGAGAAAATGGATTGGCTTATTCAATGTCAATGCTTGGTCCATGGTAGAAGGAGTCTCAACGATATTGAGAGAACGAATGGCAGCAGCATAATCAGGATCAATTTCTTCTGGTTGATTGATGAGCGATTTTTCACTCTTGTCGCCAAAGAGCATGTCAAATCGGGGTATATGATCCAATCGGATGGTTTGGGTAAGCATGGTTGAATTCGCTTCACCAGCAAGATCCAAATGGCCAATGCCACCATCCTCGACTTCATATTCGGCCATGGCTATCTTGCGGAATTGATCCAATGCAGCAAATGGAAGAACGCGGATCCGATCAGAGACTTGATTTAATCGACCACCCAAAGCAATTACACCTTATTATAACATGGAGTCAATTATCCTATTCTTCAGATAGTAGCATCGAAATACTTACTACGCAAATTGATTTGGGGTTCAAATGCAATAACGCGTGCACCACTTGCTGCAGCCACCATAGAGAAAAGACCATGGTTGGAACCTAAAATGCAGTTGGTATATATGGCAAAGCATACTTTATACAACTGACTGACCTGTATCAACCATAAGCAAAGGCGTTGTACGATGTGGATCGCGTCTATAAACACGCAGAATCCATTTCATAAGTGCATAAATTCGAAATTCACGCTCATAATGCTCTTGGATTGCAGGAAAGTGTCCTTCAGAAGCAATAAACACGTCAGGTTTGGTGTTGATCTAGGATAGAAATATTAGTGCCGTATGTGCGATCGTTGCTTGTATGACATACAAGACCAATTTCCCATGTTTCAGAGTGCGATGCATAACCGAGTGTTGCATTCTTTTTAAGGCGCATTGTAATATCGTCCGAGGAAGGTGCTAATAATTCTAAATCTTGTGCTTCTGCTGGTCTACCCGCTGTTGCATCCAATATGAGGAATCAGATATCAAATAACGAATTATCCATATAGATTTACCTGGAATATAGGTATTTGGCCGCTTGATGGGTTGTATTTCTTGTACAAGTACTGGATTGAGATTGGCTTCAGCTGGTGGCGGTGGAGTAGATGGCTCTGGTTTTGGAGTGCTACCATACTTTGGATAGGATGAATGAATACATGCCCATGATTTCGCTTCTAGACAACTCACCTTGCTGAAGAAAGTACAGTTGCCACTCTGATCACAACCACCACGTGGATGATAAGACCAGAAGATTAAGTTACATATGAAAAATGAAGCGATCAGACCAAAGAACCACAATTTTGACCATACGCGTGTTTTCATCATCATCATCATGGTCCAAGATTTGAAAGACAATTCATCTCGTCGATTCGCTTTGCATTTATAACTTCACAATGTCCCATTCCCTGTGCCCATAAACAAGTCACATGCATATTCCATACAAGACAATCTTGCCATTTATGCTTATCATGCAAAGAATTCTAATTATGTTTCTCGATAATTGTTGTCCAACCAGTCCTTTGTTGACCCTTTTTCGCCCACCTATAGCAAAACATGTCAGAAACCTGAGAATGTGCGCCATATGCTGTACTTACAATTGCAAAAGACCTTTTCCATCAGGGTTGGTCTCTGGATGATAGTTCGCTCCTGGCAGCATGGTCTCAATCACATGATATATAAAGGAAGGCTTGGATTCCGTGCATTCCCCTGTCAACCATATGTTAGCTTATAAAATATGATACTGATACACCTTTGACATACCAGGTAACATAGGTTTTACAAAGTCGAATACACAATCTGGATTACGTTGATGTCGAAGTTCTACATCACCTTCCTATATAATATCTTAGTATGATGCATTTGACATTGAAAGTGATGATGACACTTGCCTTTCGGAACACGAGTAAGGTGAGTTTGCTCTTTTTGAAATAAGTGCCTGGACTTGTGTGAATTTGATTGTTGATATTCTTCTTGATCCAGCAAAAATTCTCAACATATTTAAATCCCCATTGTTCTCCTATCTCGACGATTCGTCGCAGCCATTCTTTTTCGAGCCAAATAAAGAGGAAACCACAAGGAATCACTTCTGGTATGTTTAACCGTAGCTTCAATCTTTGTATGAATAAACAATTGTTTGACAATGAATATGATGCACTTACCAGATCATCGACATGAATCTTGCCAGGTGTAGGTTCTTCACCTGGTAATAACAATGGAGGGTCCATATAGATTGCTTTAAAGTCTGAACCATATTGCTTAAGATCCAAAGATAAGATATCGTCCACTTCATGCAAACTAGGAGTACCATTGTTAGTAATCATCATTGTTGATCCAATCACTTGATTACTCACTGTGATCCAGAGAATTTTCTTATCCGTGGTACTTCCATAATTTGATGTACCCATGATCGAGGGATGGGAGCTCCAGGGATTTTGACGTAGGTTGGTAAGCCTGGATCAAGAGCACTAATAATCAAATGTGTGTGTTATAAAAGAGAAGAAGAAATGAACCATTGTTCTTTACCTGACACGTTTTTTGACCATGAAGAAATTGCCATTTTGATCCTGGACTTGTACCTGCATGATCCGGTATTTCGCAATGATACTGTCTCGATCCAATCCTCTTCTTCCTGTTGATGCGGGTCTTTCCCGTGGAATAGCAGCACGTCGGCCTCGTTTCGGTCGTTGTGGTGCATCACCAAATTCTTGATCCCAGAAATCATCATCCACATGCATATAATCACTATTCACCCCATTCAAATAAATACTGACAATCCTATGATCCATCCCATCAATCACACTTACTCTTCCTCAAATATCTCTTCTGTGTTGCCATCTTGAAACTCGATTTGCCATAATTCAAGCGCATCCACATCATCGTCGTTGGTATCAATCATGGCACTTTTGACTGTGAAAGCTGATGTTCGCTTAAATACTTCTTCAAGTTGCTCTTCTGTCAAAGGTCGTGCTGCTGCCGTATTCACATCGGGTGAATCCATATTGACATCGTTATCTGTGATTTCAGGCGTTTCAGGTGTTGAACTGCCGGCGATTTCACTTTGGATCCTTTCCAGCTCTTCGAATTTCTTCATGATGGCTTCCACTGACTCCTCATCCTCAACATAACCGACATAATGGACATTACTGTAGGTTGTATAAGTGTTTTATCGTTCTATTGTAGGGTGTGCATATACCTGACGGCATTATTACGCTTGCTTCGTTTGCTGCGTGTCGTTCTATCAGACATAATCTAGAAATTTTGGGAGTGTAAAGGAGTTACACCTTGTTCGCGTCGCGTCGCGTTTTTCATAGTATTCCCAATTGTCGCCCCGCGCTTATCCTAGTTGTCACACCATGACAACAATGACATGTCTTTTTCTAATCGAATTGTGCTTATGGTAGCAGCAAATGATATATGACTATAGAAAATACTGTGATAGCAAATAAATGTCATTGTTCAATGATGGATATTATCACCCACTCTATTATGGTTATGCCAGTTATTGGTTTATGCACGAACAATCAATCACATCAAAACCATCCGATTAATCAAATCATCCAACTCTCCCTTATCTTTGTGAGCACAGTTACTCTCACGCCCACAGTGTACATATAAAAGGATATGTTGTCGCCTACTTTACTCCCACACATCCTTTTCCTCTATTCTAATTCCTTGGTTGTTTGCTCAAGTTTTGGTGTGTATCATGGTGGACATGATTCCTGTGAATGAAAGCTGTCCTGTATATTGATTATGCTCATTTCTAGCTTGTCATTGTTATCCTACTCCCATTATTATTGTGGACAATACATATTGTGATTTGAATCAGCAATAACATTTGATAAGGTGCGCTTAACCAGACGGTTGATGTGCAAGTATCTGAGCCAGCCTACCAACGTTTCGACATACGATGGCAGCATAAAGACACCCTAACATCACAGATCGCATGGGGTGGATATAACGGTTTCCGGAAAGCATGGGATACCACCAGATCCATCCGAGCGGCAGTAGACAAAACAGCACATATGCTTTTTCAATCTGCCAATGACAAGGGCAAGGTCTTGATTGGAATTGGAGAGGATGGTGCCACGGCTTCAAAGATAAAGAGAGAAAAGGTGCAGATGCACCAATGGATATGGTGATTAAAAACCAATTATACGACAGGCTACTGAAAGAAATTATGATATTGTACGTATTGACGAGTACAATACCAGCCAAGTGTGCCCTAAATGTCTTGCCAAGAACGGGAAAAAGGTTGTAACCAAGTATTTCAACAATCGTACTTGACAAGTCATGCTCTGACTGTAAGATCGTGTACCACCTTAATGATATGGCGGCCCATCATCAATAACTTTGTGTGTATGATACTACTTTAAAGATTCCATTGATACAAGTGATTGTAATAACAAGCTTTTTTATCATGACCAAAAGGGAAATATACAGATTATGTATTGACTACCAACTATTCTACTTTAAAAACCCAATCCATTAGCATTGGGTCTGTACTCCTCGACCATACGGTTCCATTCTTCACGCTCAGTTCGTAAGAGTTCTTCACCTTGTTGGTTTGTGTACATCAAATAGTATGCAGTGAAAGGCTTGATCACAGTTTTACCCTTGATGTCACAATCCTCTGGTGCTGGAACAGCACCATCAAGAGAACCAAGACGCACCACATATTTGGCATGCGAGAGATAACCATCCTCAGAATTGAAAGCAGCGGGTTCCAAATGATCATCAAGATTGCCAGCATCTCCTCGTTCAGTACGACCTTCTTCTCTGGTAGTGGTTGCCAAAGGACGTGAAGTACCAACCCATGAACCATCAGGATAGTAGTAAATGACAGGAATAACATCCATAGGATCAGCTCTAGTTGGAACATATGAGTGGCCAAGTAATATATAAAATGGTTTCAAATCATATACTTACTCTGATGAATTCAAGGGTGCAACAGAAATTGAACCAATTTCAGAACCTTCAAGATCAAAAGGTGGTTTGCGATCCTTGGTTGGGTAAAGGGAACCAAGCGTTTGGACACTGTACCAATGCTGGAACCCTGTACGTTCGGGATTGCATTGATACACCCGTTGGCCTTTTGCATAAAAGACATCATAAGCAGAGTGACCCTCTGGTGGGCGAATACGTTCCTTGACATTGGACGCGCCAGGTGCAGCATTGTGAACATCAGGCAAAAAGTCAGCTGCAACCAATGCCAAGCAAGGAAGAATAGTACCAAGTGTTGCGAGGAGTTTCATACTAAGAAGAATTGATAAAGATGGTGACAACTCCAGATGAAACGGATCCTTTTAAACGTGTTTGACAATAATTGAGTAAGGCACGTGGACCACTTTTCAATCGATCGAGTTGATATAAATCGTTAGCATGGCATATTTGGGTCGAGTATGCATGGCAACGGTAGTGCAGCAGCAGTTGTCATTCTCCTGGTCCAAAAGGCTATGATTATTATATCATGCATGACGTGTCTCATTTGTTCGCGTTGATCATGTATCCATGTCGATTTTTTATTATCAAATCAATAAATTGCTATGTTGCTATTGATCTATGCCGTGCATGGGCTTAAATCCTTATTTTCCTTTTCGAGACTAGAGAGTTTGCATGGGATTGTTTCGTGTAGCATCACGACCGCTGTCATACGAGTCACAGAGTAAGAGAGAGCGTGTGTGTGGCAAGAGAGGATCACACTGTTCTTTTTCGAGTTAATATATTATGGTAACAACCCAAACGTGATAAAATGAAAAGGAAATCCAACTCAACTTTTGAATTAGGCAGATCAACTTTCCAAGGAGGAAATCGACGAGTATCGGGCAGCATTCCAACTGTTTGACAAGAATGGCGATGGGAACATTTCGGCCAAAGAGCTTGGTGTTGTTTTACGCTCTTTTGGTATGAACCCAAGTGACGCTGAGCTGCAGGATATGGTAAATGAGAAAAAAGATATTCGCATGAGATAGGCTGCCTATACTGATTTGTACTGGGTTTGGGTTAAAAAAGGTCAACGACGTGGATGCTGATGGCAACGGCACTATCGACTTTGAAGAATTCCTCGGTCTAGTTAAGAATCTTAAATCAGATAATGAAGCTGATGATCTCAAGGAAGCTTTCAAGTAAGTCCACATTTAGGAATTGAAAAAAGATCATGGGTGATTGATAGTGTATATGATAGGGTGTTTGATGCTGATGGTAACGGCTTGATCGATCGTGAAGAGTTGAAGCGTGTTATGGCTTCTCTGAATGAAGAGCTTTCCGAAGAAGATTTGTCAGCCATGATCAATGAAGCTGATACCGACAAGGATGGTCAGATTAGCTTTGAAGAATTTAAGGCCATGATGGGTGCAAAGTAAATCTATACTTTGGAATTTGCAAGCTGGGCTTGTCAGACGCACATTTAATAGCATACTTCCTTTAATGATTGGAGTTAATATCAATTGAATATTGGATTTCAAATATCATTCAGAGATATCGTTTTTGGTGTTGCAAATGATGATTATAGTAATACAGTATCCTATGAGCGTAGCTTAGATCAAATATGCCGACTGGCTTCAGAACCCAGCTTCTCTTTCACGCAATTACACCACCACGTTGAAGCATTGACCAATGAATTATATTACGACGAGAACCATGTACAACAATAGGTCTATTCTCCATTAGCCAACAAGCTTGTTCACTTGAATCGTACATCTTTCTTCCCCGATTCACTGCTGCAACTATCAACGGCAATGACAATTGAAACAAGTTAAACGACCTTTCTTCTGACAAGGATCTAAAGGTAGACCGATAAAGGTTCAAGGTTCAAGCACGCGATTAACGCATGTTTCATGGACATGTTGTATTAGTTTGCTACATGGCGCTGAAATGGAACTGCTGGTGCTGGTGCTTCCTTGGTGATGTATAGATAGTCATTGTACCCACCATAGCTAGTCAATATACATTTATTACATACATTGACCATTGCGAATATCAATCGAAATCTAAATGGCTTGTTGATCACTTAAATTAAACACAGAGAAAGAGGGATTGGATGACTAGGTACGAGAGTGACTTATGGATTGTCAAAGTACAGATACCAGAAGATTGGAGAAAGAGACACTATAAGAAAGCATGCCTACAATTGGCGATATCAGTTTTCTGCACATTACTTCCCGGTCCCTAAATCACATTATAGCAAAGTAGAGTGAAACATGAGAAATATACGTATCGTTTAAGAAATGAAAGGATAAGCATTGCAATTCATAAGCACACTGATGTGATAACTCACGTGATCGAAAATGCATAGGTGAATGCAACCGCTGTTACCCAGCCAAGTGAGTTTCGGCCATAGCGATTTGAGCACATCACTTTATTGTGCTCATAAGGAGTGTGGATGATATTGTTACGTCAATGGAACGGATGGTTAGATATGCTTGATACGTTGCAAGGACCCGATTGTCAATCCCTGCATAGTACGGGATTGCTCGTTCTTGCTGACACGATAAATACTCCTGTATCACTCATTATTCATATAGCGAAGATGTGCATGAAACAACTGATAATCGGGTGCTGAATACTTTATTAAACGCCACAGTGTGGCAGCATTCACTGCAGGGTATCACATGAGCCATATACCATAACAATGCACATTATCCAAAGTTTCCATAACAATGTACATTATCCAAAGTTTCCAAAAAGTGATCATGATATGTTGTCATTGTAACACTTGCATAACCTTGGCAAATGCCCACTGCTAAGCAGAACCTTGCACTCTCTGCCAAGTGTTTTGTTTTAGAGTGACCCAGAACATTGTTGTTGGTTAGTATGGTTTTCTAATAATATATTGCTGCCGGCGAGCCACAACTTATCAAACGTCATTTTGGGATAGACTAGATCACGATACCAAGTGGCTGAAGGCGGATTGTGTCAGTACCTCTCTACTGGATATGCAGAACCTTCCAAGGATTTGCACTTGTACGACAATCACCACAGATCAAAAAATATGGTTCCCTTTAGGAAACCTGATCTGTAAACAATGACATGCTGAGCACCTAATTGGGAATTTCGATGCTCAGCCGTAGCATTTTATTTTTGATGCATGGTCTTGGAAGATAACAATATATAAAACGCAGAAAACACTGATTTTTTCTTTTCGCTACCTTCACACCTATGTCTGATCACACCCGTTTCTATCACGACGACAGTCAATCACTGCCTTTGAAACTTGACGATTCCATGGCTGGGTACAGAAACTCCCAACAACTCGATAATGTCGATATTGAAGCAAGAAATCACACGCAAGATACTGACAACGAGTATGAGGAACCATTCGATATTACATTGACAAAGTACAACAAAAAGAATGCAGTAAAGAACATTGTTGGTTTTGTATTCTCTTTGGTCTTCATGATCGGTTTGCCGCTCGGCTTATACTTTGGTCTCCGTGGAGTCATTGGGCAGCTATATGCACTTTTGATCTCGGGTATTCCTCCACTTCTGCATGTCTTATACACATTTATACGACAACGACGTGTGGATGTCCTTGGTGTTCTGGTTTTACTTGCATTTGTTATATCTGCAGTGATATCTATTGTCACAGGTATGTTGTGGGTATGATAAGAATGATGCACATTGATACTAAACCAAATATAGGTGATGCAAGAGCAGCACTTCTCCGCGATTCGGCTGTGACCATGGTCATCGCCGCGCTGTTTGCTGCTACCCTGATCCCTATTCGCACAGAACGGCTCAGCATTTATCCTCTCACTTGGAGCATCTCACGCAAAATGGTCTATGATAATGTAGACCCATATCATTGGCGTGATCAACATGGTATACGACACGAGATGCCATTCAGCGACTTTTTATGGAGTCATCTGCCTATAGTTCGAAAAGGCAGCTACATCTTGACTGGAGGTTATGCCATTGGTCTCACTGCTGAATTTGTGATCCGCGTGATCATGGTTGAAGCAACTACCCTTTCCGTCGATCAAATTGTGCTTTATGGCAATATTATTGTGATGGTGGTTGTTGTTGTCATGACATCTTTCGGCGTTTATCTATCCTATGCTATTAGAACGAAATCCATACAATGGGTCAAGGACAATGACTACACCGCTCAATACAACTTAACTCGATCCACGACCATTACCACCCAACAGTAATTCATCATGCATCATTGTACTATATACATCATCCCTTTCTGCATCATTTTTAACTCTTATAAGTAACCTTCCCCTTATGACATTGCAATATATTTTTGATATATGGGATCTTCTTGTCCATTTGTACACAGCATTGTTCAGCACATGACTTTTCTTCCTTGCTTTATGAGATGAGAGCGGTTGTTCCATTGAATCTCCATAGCTGTATTCTTAGTTTGGGACTTCATTATCCTATTGGTAGTGGTACAATACGTTATCATGCAGCATTGTCGATCTGTTCTTAAACACAGTATGATATCAAATATAGTTATAAAGAGCTCCTTTTAACAAGATATTGACCAACGTCCAGATGATTACATTACATTAATCATTGTTTCGTCTTTGTTGCAGGGTACCAGTGCTCACAAGCTGATGCAGAATGGATGTTGTTTAATTATGATGATGTTCTATAGGATATCTTGAGCCGTTGGGTGATTGGATGTGCCTTATGGATGGTATTATTTTGTCAACAAAGTTTCCATAAGAATGGGATGCTATAATAAAAAACAAGACACAGTTGAAAATAAAAGGGATTTTCAAATGGCACCTGCTTTGATAATGGTTTACGTACCGTGCGCATTATAGGGATGCTACTCCTCGTTCTCTACAAAACAACAATAGCTACATGTTACACGTATGACAAGCACCAAGTTATATTAAATGTCCATCAAACGATGCATAAGCTGCTTTGTTTTCTTTTCTCATTGATCCTCATCTTACTATTATCATTTTTCCGCTCCTTTCGATCACAGTTCACTCATTCATGAAACACTGGTCATTCATTATTGTTGCCACTATAGCCATTATATCATCTAATAATGCAGTGGTTGAATCATCTTCGCCACTTATTGAGCCATTATCGTGGGATGAAGCACATGCAAAAGCTGAGAAACTTGTCAGTCAAATGTCCCTGAAGCAAATTGCTAGCATTACCACAGGACCTGGCATACTTCGTGGTCTATGTGATGGAAACTCGGGTAGCATCTCGTATCCAGATTTCCCTAGCTTATGTTTCGCTGATGGTCCCCTTGGTATTCGTGGTTCACCTTTTTCCAGTGCGTTTTCAGCAGGCATTACGGTCGCTGCATCCTTTGATAAAGAAGCCATCCGACAGCGTGGAATCGACATGGGCGCAGAATTCAGAAACAAAGGTGCCCATGTCCAATTAGGACCATCTATGGACATTGCACGTAATCCACATTCTGGAAGAAATTGGGAGGCATTTGGTGAGGTATATATCATTAAAACGTTACCAAGAATGTTTGCTTACAGTCAACCCAACAACAGGACCCTTATCTCTCGGGTGTCGCAGCAGCAGAAACGATCCGTGGTATTCAAAGTCAAGGCGTGGTAAGAATAAAGTTAACATAATAGTGCATTTAATATAAGATTTCTCAACATGGAAAAGGTTGCTGCAGCAAAACATTTCATTGGAAACGAGCAAGAAACAAACCGTGTTAGAGCAAGTATCCATTCACTTCACATATGCAACGCACATCTAACAAGTGCCATCAATAGCAATCTTCGATCATTGATGATAGAACCATGCACGAAATTTATCTATGGCCATTTGCGAGAGCTGTCGAAGCGGATGTGGGTACTGTGATGTGCTCATACAATAAGCTCAATGGAACACACGCATGTGAGAATGACTATGTGCTGAATCACATTTTGAAAAAGGAACTGGGTTTTCGTGGCTGGGTACATAGCGATTGGCTAGCAACGCACTCGACCACCAAAGCAATCAATAGCGGATTGGACATGAACATGTAGGTAGATTTCAAATACGGCAAGTATATCAACTTGGCTCATACATGTTTAATAGGCCTGGTGACATCTTGTATTTTGGATCAGCTCTAGAAAGAGCTGTAAAGAATGGTGACATACAATTTTCCAGGGTCATGTATTCTCTAACAATAATAATATATCACCTGTACTGACATAAAGTCTAGGCTCGCGATATGGTTCAGAGAATTCTCGCTGCTTGGTTTAAGGTAAAAGAAAACCATCACGAGGCTATACATATTGCTGATGTAAAAGTCTACCTGTTAGATGCGCCAAGATGAGGTACGATTTAGTTTTCTACTTTCCACGTGAAATAATGGTGTCAACTCAATCGATTTCAATCCCAGGATTATCCACCGGTTCGAATGGATGTGAATCATCCCAGCAAGGATCCCGGAGTAAATGTGCAAGCCGATCATAGCACGTCAATCCGTATGATGGGTGCTGCAGGAACAGTCCTTTTACGCAACACCGATGATGTCTTACCTCTCGATACTTCCTCTATTAAAAAAATCGCTCTTTTCGGAAGTGATGCCGGTTCTAGGTAGCATAAGTGAAATTATGGTAGATTATAATACGGATGGGGAACTAACGCATTTACACCACACAAGTCGTGCCAACAACACATCACCACTGGTTGAAATTACTGATCAAGGCACGCTGATACAGGGGGGTGGATCTGGTAGCTCCAATGCTCCATACATTGTATCGGTAAGGATAAGATGATTCACTTCCCTTATAACTTCCTCTTTTAACAAAAAGATATGTAGCCGGTGGAAGCTATCACATCTCGTGCAGATGCATTCAACATCGATGTCGTTTCTAGTACAAGCAACATTTTGGAGCAAAAGACTGTCGAAACTGCCAAGGATGCTGATGTGGCTATTGTGTTTGCCAAAGTATATGCCATGGAAATGCTCGATGTGAAGTCGCTCAACCTAAAAGTTGATGGGCTGGTAAGCTGATTTTTTATCTATATTTGATACACTTTTCACCATTTATAATAGATTGAAGCTGTGGCAGATGCCAACAAGAACACGATAGTAGTCATTCATTCTGGCAATTCTATAATGATGCCATGGGCCGATCATCCCAATATCAAGGGTATACTATGGGCTGGAATGCCAGGTCAAGAAACTGGAAACTCGTTGGCGGATATCCTGTTTGGATCTGTTAATCCCTCTGGAAGATTGCCCCTCACTTTTGCAAAGCAGGCATCTGACTACTCTGCGGACATTTCACAGAAATTAGAGGTCAGTGCTGCATGAATCCACCATCACTGCACGTTTTCCCATGCACCTTTCTAAATCGTTCCATGCATAGTTTGAATATGAGGAAAAGCTCTTGGTAGGATATCGATGGTTCGATGCAAAGGATATTGAACCACGATATGAATTTGGGTTTGGACTTTCATACACGACGTTTGAGTACAAGGATCTCCACGTGAATGTTGACAAAGCTACCAGCAACGTAACTGCCAGTATACAAATCACCAATACTGGATCGAGAGATGGTGCTGAAGTGGCTCAGCTATACCTTGCCTTCCCTGAATATGTACATGAACCACCCAAAGTGCTACGTGGATTTGAGAAAGTTTTCTTGGAAAAGGGCCATACTGCCAATATCTCGTTTGAACTAACCAAGACTGAACTGAGCGTGTGGGATGTCAAGATGCAAAAGTGGGTTGTGCCTTCGGGTGACTACGAGGTGTTGATTGGCGCCAGTAGTCGAGATATCCGCTTGCATGAGACTTTTTCTCTATAAAGTAATTTCATCGTTATAGTTATACATTGTATGCACTTTAATACATAAAAGTTAGGAGAAAAGACATGCATGATGCTTGAAAATTTATCCATCATCAATACAGATCCTTGAGTAATCCATAAGAATGCATACAAGCTTAATTGTTTTAATCTTTTACAAAAAGGGTTCCAGTTGCAAAGTTTAAGATGGTCGCCATTTACTGTTCATCAAGTTTTCTCTCTCACTAATATGCTGTGTTCACGTGCTCAGAGTATTCGTATGCTAAATATCCTTGCATCCACACATCCTTCTTATTCTTTTGATTGTGTGCATGAGCAGGAAAGGAGGATATCTTTATAATTTGTGATAGGAAATGTTGACAGTTGCCCCTGGCTTGTCATTAACGCACAATATACTCCCGTGCTCATGGCTATTTCCTATAAGCTATGGTCTGCGAACATGTGCTTACACTATAAGATGACGTAAACAATGCCAAATCAGTGGTGAATGGTAGGACTATCTTATACTATTCTCATTGTAACCCGATAACAATCCATTAACCCCTGCATCCATTAGAATGACCTGAAATAAACCCAATGAATCGGGGGAATATGTTGACTAACTGGGAGTTTCATGCTATTATGGTTTTCCCATGCTAGCATGACTAGTTTCATATCATGCTTATTGCAATTTTATAGGATGATAGCATGTGTCATTGTCATAATATTGATCATAGTTTGGGGGGAGAAGAGTGGATGAAGAATGACCTTACGAATGGTCATTTTTGTGTAACTTGCCAACGTTTCTCCTTTGCTTGTAGTGGACGAGAGACCAAGATCAAATCTGATCCCGACCACCAACCACAGAGAAAAAAAAGTTCGCGCGTTTTGTCCCTTTTTCCTTCTATTTCCCAAAAACCGACTTTACTCTCAAGATGGCTTCTGTAAGTGTCATTTCTTTCTACTCGTTATGGCTCTCAGTCAACATCTTGGTCACCGAGACAACATGTACTGTGTTCATGCTGTTGATGGCGCAGTCATCTGAAGAAGCGCGCGTCATTTGTATAGCACAATGGAACAGTAGCAACCATTGTTCTTTTGGATGACCTTGAATGTTGTGTGTGTGAACAAGATGAGCATCTCATGTCGAAGACTTTTTATATTCAAACACTTTTTTATATATCATAGGAACGCGAGAACGATGTCTACATGGCCAAGTTGGCCGAGCAAGCCGAGCGCTACGATGGTAAGCAAACCATGGAATCATTCATCCATTACATTGAAGCATGAATCAGCATGTATTAATCCGTGTTTATAATAGAAATGGTTCAATACACCAAGGACGTTGCCAAGGTATGTTGAATCAAGAGAACCTACATTATTACATTGACTCACAAAACATGATGATTTTTAGATGGGCGTTGAATTGACTGTCGAAGAACGCAACTTGTTGTCTGTTGCCTACAAGAACGTGATTGGTGCTCGTCGTGCTTCGTGGCGTATTGTTTCTTCCATTGAACAAAAGGAAGAGAGCAAGGGCAACAATGCTCAAGTGGAAAAGATCAAGGTCTACCGTCAAAAGATCGAGAATGAACTTAAGGATGTCTGCTCTGATATCTTGAGTGTCTTGAAGGATAACTTGATCCCTAACGCTCAAGGTGGTGAATCCAAGGTCTTTTATTACAAGATGTAAGTAGATGGGATTATATTACAATGATGGATCATTGACATGCTTCAATAGGATGGGTGATTACCATCGTTACTTGGCCGAATTCTTGACTGGTGAATCTCGCAAGGAATCTGCTACCCAAGCTCATGAAGCTTACAAGACTGCTACTGATGTTGCTCAAACCGAGTTGGCTCCTACTCATCCTATTCGTCTTGGTTTGGCTCTCAACTTTTCCGTGTTCTACTATGAGATCCTCAACTCACCCGATCGTGCTTGTCACTTGGCTAAGCAAGCCTTCGATGATGCTATTGCCGAACTTGACACCCTTTCTGAAGAATCCTACAAGGATTCTACTCTTATCATGCAACTGCTGAGAGACAACTTGACTCTTTGGACCTCTGATTTGCAAGGTAATTGTCAAAGTTTAATATCTATGGTTGAAACTAAAATTTACCTCTTTTAACCTTGCAGATGCTGACAACAAGGGCGAACAAAACGAGGGCGAAGCTACTGAAGAATCCAAGTAGATTACACACAAACAAACCCATATTCACATTCACACGCCACACTACAAACACTCACACTGACATTACGAATATCAACATCATATACGCTCTCTTTCTCTCTCTTTCTTTTCACCCATTTACTCACATTAACAATTCTTCTTTCAACAACTTACATTTTCATGTCTGTTACAAAAGTGCAGTGATATCCTATTTCGTATGTGTCAATGACATCCCTTTGTACGAGAACAAGAGAGTGTCAAAGTGATTATTCAGAGTCAATGTGC
Source organism: Lichtheimia hyalospora FSU 10163 (assembly GCA_025094155.1). Classification (NCBI taxonomy): domain Eukaryota; kingdom Fungi; phylum Mucoromycota; class Mucoromycetes; order Mucorales; family Lichtheimiaceae; genus Lichtheimia; species Lichtheimia hyalospora. The sequence continues at coordinate 107,974 of PTRB01000088.1, forward strand.
TATTTGCAATCCCTCTCCCACCATTATTTTAAGTGTGCTTTGATGGGGATCCTAACTCTAGAATACATTTGAAAAGTGCTATCGTTATTGTCATCATTAAGACAAGAGCGATTCAATAAATGTCTCATTCATTATATGAAAACGCATTACGTTATGGAATACGAATATGTTATCTTTTTATGAATTCCATATAAGAGTAATGTAGAAAAGATTGTGTATTATGAAAGCACAAGGGTGTAAATTGGTAATGTGGGTGGTGTTATAGTTATTACTAGATACGTCCGAATTGGGTTCTTCTTTTCTCGGCTCTAATATTGCGTTGTCTTTGGAGCTGTCGGATATGGGTCTCACAATAGATACGACGTTCAAACATGTAATAGACATCGGTGATGGCACATCGGCATACCTAAAAATGCATTATGAGCATAAGCTCATGATGGGATTTTGTAGAGAGTACATACATTGCAGCGGAAACATTCTGGATGAAATCTCCAACCTTCAATGGTCTGTGCACATGGACCTTCAATTGGATCATCACATGTCCGACACAAGGAGTTGTTGAGTTGATGGTAATGTCTCTTGCAATAGGGTGCATTTTCAAACACGTAAAAGGTATTATCAGGGAATTCTTCATGACAAATCTAATAAATGTATACGTGAGCAAAGCAAAAAGAATGAAAGAGAGGATATATATTTACATGACATCCAAAGCATTCAAGATGCCATTTGCCTTGCAATTTACCATCCATGGCAGAAACAGCTTCCCGTTCAACAGGGCGATTACAGGCACGGCACATGGGTAAGAATAAGCTCTTGAAATCAGAACGACAATACAAATGGCCTTGATGTTCCTTGTATCCTGTCCTTTCGTCAAGAGGTTCATAACAATGGTAGCATTTTACGTGGCCAGGATGGTAGTATCTGCCCATGATCTTGATGGCGTTCACATTGGAGGTGATAGTTCGGTCGCTGGTAATATTCTTTTACTTTGAGTCACATGATCACTTTTGAAAACATGCACATGTATGTATATATACCATCCAGAGCACACAATTCGTTTCTTGACCACGTTGTAATCGCGTTCGCAGTAAAGTTTGCCATTATGTTCATAGCAGGGTCGTGAACGATCAAAGGTAGCACGGCACATTTGGCAATTGAAACATGTCTTGTGATAGTACTATGGAGAAAAGAGTGAGATTTTCATTGATACTAGGGAGAAGGGACAAGGAGCAAATGATATGCAAAGGAGATAATTGTATGTAACCATACCTGGCTATGATGATTGACCACATCGTCACGATAATCAAATTCATCTCCACAAGCTGCACATGTATCACTGGCCTGGCGTGAAGAAGCTGAAGGTCGTCGATCAGTATCGTGGATATCACTACCCAGACTGCTCATCAAGTCAGCCATCAATGTATCCAATGAACCATTGCCGCCACTACCACCACCACCACCACCACCACCACCATTGCCAAGTCGATCACTGCTGCCATTGCTGTACTTGTCGAGAGGAGAATATCCTACATGTATTATATGTGAGTGAATGACTTGAATGATCCAATCCATTCCTACCTCGATCATAATCATAATCATTACGTGGAGCATATGCTGTTCTGGGAGAGCCACTCATTCCTCTATAAATGATACATTAGTATGGATGGATTGTTAATAAAGTGATCCATATAAATTTAAACTCACCTATCATTAGAAGAAGGAGGTGCAGGGCTGGTACTGTTGCTAGGATAAGGTCTGGGATATGGATCGGAATACTTGAAAGTGGGAGTTTTTGGACTACTGCGATAATAAGGATCATCGTCACTGCGTAAACTATCTTCACGTAAAGGTGGTGGTGGTGACGATGACCCGTAACCACGGTATGATTGTTGTTGTTGTTGTTGTTGTTGATCCCTGAGTGACGGACGTCGACGATCTGGCGCCATGCCATAATATGGAGGTGTCACGGGTTCCGGATGATAGTTTCTGTCATATGAATGTTGACTACCTTTGGGACTTGCCAAGGGGCTTCCACTTGCTGATGATGATGTAGGGGATTTGGAGGATGGTGCCATTCGATTCATGCCTTTATCTACTAAATCCTGTTACTATGGTAACACGTTGATTAGCCTTTTCTCGTGTTACTGGATTGATGAAACACACACAGGCACCATTCCCGGTAGGATTATACTTACATTGAATTCAATGGGATACAGATGGTTCATGATGGTTCATGATGGTTCATACCTTGTCGTAAAGGAAGCATAGGTAAAGGTGGAACAGCAGGCATATTGGAACAAACGTGCTCGCCAAGTTTACGGATCTGCACGTCTTCACCACAATCCGAGCATTTGACAGTAGGAAGGATTTGTGAGATGCGATCACTGGATGCCATGACCCTGCTACTCATTATAATAAAAAAGTAAACAGAAAGGAAAGGAGTATGTATGTATGTATATGAGTGAGTGAGTGTGTGTGTGTGTGAAAAGAAAGAGAAAAAGAACAATTTGTGCTGCCATTTGGTACCTCATGCAAAGCAGCCTGAACAGGTAGGTGAGTAGCCAATCATGTACGCCAGTAATTGAACTTGACGCACGCGTTGAATACTTGTATCGGTCTTAGCTCGTGTTTCTTTCTCATCATGTCATTGAAAGCCGTCATTCTCGTTGGTGGTCCTTCCAGAGCCACTCGTTTCCGTCCATTGTCTCTCAATGTACCTAAACCTTTATTTCCAGTCGCTGGTGCTCCCATCATCTCTCATCACTTGGCAGCTCTTACCAAAGTAGACGGTCTTAAAGAAGTTCTTATTGTCGGTTTCTTTGAAGATAATGTCTTTTCCCGTTTTGTGGATGATGCTGCCAACCAGTTTCCCAGCTTGAATATTCGGCAAGTGTTCTTTATATCTTATTCAGGTACCAATGACTAAATGGATCCAATAGTTATCTTCGCGAGTATCAAGAATTAGGTACTGCTGGTGGTCTTTATCATTTCAGAGATGAGATCCTTCGTGGCAACCCTGAGCAGTTCTTTGTCATCAACGTTGATATTGCTTGCTCTTTCCCCTTGAATGAAATGATCGATGCTCATATGAAACATCGTGGCGTGTGTACTATGCTTGGTACAAAGGTAATAATCATCTTGCCAATACCTTATGCTTTCTATGCTAAACAACCCATGTTGCTAGGTACCTCGCGATCAAGCCACCAAGTATGGTTGTTTGATTGCCAAACCAGGCACCAATGAAGTGATGCATTATGTCGAGAAGCCAGAGACATTTATTTCAGACACTATTTCATGCGGTGTATACTTGTTTGATACTTCAGTTTTCAACGAAATGAAGAAGGCCATTGACCGTAAAAAGGATTCCATGGAAGAAAACGATTATCTTTGGACACCTTCTGATGATCGCTTACGCCTTGAACAAGATTTGTTGCGTCCTTTATCTCAACAACACAAACTTTATGTTTCTATTACTGAAAAGTTCTGGCGTCAAATCAAAACAGCTGGGTAAGTGATGACGACGAATAATAATAATAGGATTGTGATATATTAACCAATGTATGCACACAATGTTAGTTCATCGATCCCTGCCAATGCAGCTTATCTTGAACAAATGGCAAAGGATTGCCCTGAGAAACTAGCACAACAAAAACCGGATGGACCCGAGATCATTGGTGCCGTTTATATTCACCCATCAGCACATGTGGATCCCACTGCCAAGGTAAGTTCAATCAAATATGTATTGTCACACACGTACTAATGTGTCGGGGATCGACATTTTGAAAGATTGGTCCAAACGTGTCGATCGGCCCACGTGTCACCATCGGTAAAGGTGTTCGCATCAAGGATTCCATCATCCTCGATAATGTTCAAATTGGCGTAAGTTGATCTCTTATTGGATTATTTTTCTCTTACACACATATTGGTCTGTAGACTGCTAGTTGTATCTTACATTCAGTCATTGGATGGAACAGCAAGATTGGTGCTTGGGCTAGAGTGGAAGGTAACCCTGCTGGTGATCACAATATTGATATGATGAAGAATGGCGTCAAGAGCCAGAGCATTACTATTCTAGGTATATATGCAATTTGATATCTGTATAACATGTTGCTGACTTTCTTCTTACAGGCAAGGAGGTCTCCGTAATGGATGAAACCATCGTACGCAATTGTATCGTCCTTCCTCACAAGGAGCTCAAATCCTCATACCATAGCGAGATCCTTATGTAACAAAATATATATATAAAAAGACTTGTCATCTTTTCAAAAACATCGTAAAACCGTTCACATTCTCGCACCATAACCTTGGATCTATCATCTGTAGCTTCAAATCAGTCAGGGGCAATAAAATATATATTGTGGAACACTGCTTTTTCAGCTGCAGGATTGTATACATGTTTGCATGTGCTGCTAGATCAATGGGTATTGAACCACGAGCGTACAATTATCGGGATCACATTATGATCACACACAAATGTTGCACAGCATGATTATCTATGTGCATTATTATGCTTATTTCTCCTATTACTTGCCAGTTGACGTTTCATGTGCATACAGATCCTGATCTCCTTGGGAAAAAGTTCCAATGACCATCCTGGTACATGATACGCTTACGGATCTGATATGCCAACAAAGGGGTATATACATGAATAGGATCTTATACACACAATGTAGTTTACAGCGAAGATAATGATTTTCATCACTCCTCTCCATTTGAGAACATCATTCTCATAGCTTTATAATGAATCTAGTCAAGTCCATAAATGAGCATCATAAAATGGCACAATGAATGTATTTGAACAGGTAGAGTGTATATTATATTCTATGGGTAATGGCAGTGGGATGGATAGTAGTGAGTCCTCTATGCTTTGGCTTGCAATCGCCGGATTTCTTCGGGGCTGAACTTTAACATCATGGTTAATACAGGGATCAATTGTGCCTAAAACACGAAAAGTGAGCTCATGTTGTCAAAGTTCTTTAAACAAGTACTTACGCGAGTTGGCTTATTCTCAAGGAACTTTAGTACAACATTTCGGAGGTATTCAAGATTGATCTCATCTTCTTTAGTTTTGACTGATGGTGCAGGGGCAGGTGATGATGGTTCTGCAGGACTATTACTTCTGGAAGCTTGTTGTTGTTGTTGTTGTTGTTGCTGTTGCTGTGGTTCCGCTAATACATTCTTTGAAAGCTTGCGTACTTCATCTTTGAGAGTCTGTGGTAATGCTATTTAATAAACAATCATAGTCGTACCTCATCCTCTATTAATACTTGCCTTGTTCAACGTTTTCAAATGTCCTTCACGCACCCGTAGAGATTCCAGCTCTTTGTCATGGGTATTCTTGGCTTGTTCTAGATTTTCAACCTTTTCCTCGAGCGTTTTCTATAAAGTAAAGCTTATGGATCAGTTTGGTCATTCTAATACGTGATAAGGAAAACATCTACCATTGCATCTTGTGCATTATCTCGATCTTGTACGCTCTTTTCCAAATCAGCTTCCAAATCATCAATTCGTTCCAGTAATGCTTCTTTGTCTCCCTCCAATACTTCAAGTCCCTTGGTCTTAACGTTCAAGTCATCACGTAGAGTACTCAGCTCCTCATTGAGCGATTGGATTTGCTGATTCAATTCCTCCACCTTTGACTGTGCTGTTTCACTCTTGGTTTTGGCATTTTGCAGTTGTGATTTGCAATCATCCAATTCTGTTGTCCATTTTTCCTTATCTTTGGTGAAACGCTTCTTGCTATCATCCAATTCTCTTCTCAACTCCTCAACCATGCTTTGATACTCTTCCATGGCTATCATACGCTCATTCACTTCCTTGAGTTGTCGTTCATTCTCGTTCAATCGATGTTGCAAAGATTCTGCCAAGTTTTGTGAACTCTCAAACTCGGCCTGTTTGACTTGTAATTCATCAAACATTCTATTCTTGGCATCCGCAGCTTCTTTACGTTCCTTGCGTAGAATTGTCATTTCTGATTCATTGGAGTGTAATCTTCCATTGAGCTTATTGACATCATCTTCTAACTGGCTCACATTGGTCTCCAATCGTTTGATATTCTCTTTGAGTGAGTCGTTGGATGATTCTGCTGTACAAAGTTGCTCTCGAATGGTATTCGCCTCCTCAACGGCATCTGCCTTTTCTTTTTCAAGTTTCAAGATCTGTTTCTTGGTCTTGCTCAATACATTGACATACTTTTTGGACTTGTCTTCCAACTCGCTTTGTGAAGCACGCAATGAATCGACTTGTTTCCGTGCAGTATCCAATTCCATATCACGCTCATGTAACATATCTTTTGCCACTTTGACTGATTCCTCTTTATCCTTCAATTTTTGTTCCAATGATTGAATCGTATCACGTGCATCGTTTAATTGTTGCTGATTATCGATTGTTGATGCAGCAGCCTCGTCAAGTTGATTGACACGTTCTGAATGCTCAGTAGTGAGTTGATCCATCTTTGCTGTCCATTTATCCTTCTCTTCTTGCAAGATATGTTCATGCTCCATTGTCCACTTTTTCTTCTCGTCCTGCAAAGTATGCTCATATTCGCTGATCAATTTATCCTTCTCCTCTTGCAAGATACGCTCATGCTCCATTGTCCACTTTTTCTTCTCGTCCTGCAAAGTATGCTCATGTTCGCTGGCCAATTTATCTTTCTCGTCTTTCAAGATACGTTCGTGTTCGGCTGTTGCTTCTTTGATCGATGATTCCAAAGTATCCACTTGTTTCTGTAATGCTTGTACTTGATCCTGGTGTTGTTGGCTGCTGGTAGCATCTGCAAGTGCTCGTTCGGCTTCGTCAGCTTTCTTCATAAAGTGCAGCAAGCTCTTTTTGGACTCTTCCTTCTCCAATAACAATTCTTCGACCTGATTCTTGAGTGATGCCACTTGCTTTGTCCCATTCTCCTGTTGACTGGATTGTTGTACTGCATCATTGTACTTTTGTGTCCACTCGTCTCGTTCTTCAGTTAATGTCCTGATCTTCTCCACTAGTCCACGCATGACACCTCGCTCCTTTTCCATTTTCTGTTCCCTCGACTGGATCGCTTCATTGAGCTCGTCCTTGAGACGTGCAATCTCTTCTTCTGAACTCTTATCCGCCATGGAAGATACCACTGGAGAAAATGAGAAATGCACTTGAGAGGTGGAAAAAGAAGATATGTATTCTATCCACCCCGACTAACCACTTGCTTTGTTGCACACATATGTCAGACGCTATTATCACATGTATCCTTCAACAATCAACCCATCATATTTGTACAAAAATAATAGTGCTTTGTTCATTACTTTAGAAATCTGGTTAGCAATCTTTATAATGAATCAAACATATCAATATATGATCATGCATGGTGTTTATCGTTAGTGATTTGTTTTATCGTAAAATAAACTTGAAAATTATAGTAACACAGTTTCTGAGCTCTTGATGCTACCCTGAGTTACTAAGACAAAATGCAAATTTGTACATTTAATGCTCATTTTCTCGACATTTTACTAATCTAATCGGTGTTTCTGTCTTAAGAAAACATGTTCAGAATCATGATTTATAGACAAATAACTATCTAAATTGGCAATTTGAGCAATTTTTCGTTTTCGGCATGTGCATCTTTATCATAAACTCTCCGATTGAAATAACAAGCAAGGGGATGTAGCTCAAATGGTAGAGCGCTCGCTTAGCATGCGAGAGGTACCGCGATCGATGCGCGGCTTCTCCACTTTCAACCGATAATCGGGTGATCCAATACAGGATCATTCGATTCGATCTTTTGTTTTCCAAAAAGTGCGAGTCACGTGACAATTTTGTCGTCTTTCTTTTTTGTCGGTCCAATATCTGAGCTGGTAAACCAATGGCCAGAGATAGATCAACTAGGATAGTGAATCAAGTACAGAATATAAGATGATGTTTATTGCTTAAAGATGAGGGGATATTTATATTGTTTGGCTATCTATAATCATGTGGCGAAGTATAAGGTGGGCTTGGAAGTGTGGTGGTATAATCAGGCTTTGCATGATTGTCATAAAAAGGCAATGTGGCGCCATTCGGTAAAATGGCTTGCCGAGCATAAAGCTGCGACAATACCCCCTCTCCAGATTGTTGATCGTCCTCGAGAACATGCAACTGGTTGATAGCTTGAAGATGGCGTTTTTCAGCCGCGCGAGTAACAGTAGG
>PTRB01000089.1:0-41879 GCA_025094155.1 Lichtheimia hyalospora FSU 10163
TTCGGTCCCGATGCCACTGGTCCCAACCTTGTTGTTGATGTTACCAAGGCTGTTCAATACTTGAACGAAATCAAGGATTCTTGTGTTGCTGCTTTCCAATGGGCTACCAAGGAAGGTCCTCTTGCTGAAGAAAACTTGCGTGGTACTCGTTTCAACATTCTTGATGTCACTCTTCACGCTGATGCTATCCATCGTGGTGGTGGTCAAATCATCCCTACTTTCCGTCGTGTTGTGTATGCTTCCATGCTTACCGCTCAACCTGGTATCCAAGAACCTATGTACCTTGTCGAAATTCAAGTTCCCGAAAGTGCTATTGGTGGTATCTACTCTGTTCTTAACCGTCGTCGTGGTGTTGTTTTCTCTGAAGAACAACGTCCTGGTACTCCTATGATGACCGTTAAGGCTCATATGCCTGTCAATGAATCTTTCGGTTTCACTGCTGATCTTCGTGCTGCTACTGCTGGTCAAGCTTTCCCTCAAGCCGTCTTTGACCATTGGTCTGCTATGAGCGGTGATCCATTGACCCCTGGTAACAAGGTCTACGACATCATCCGTGCTGTTCGTAAGAGAAAGGGTCTTGTTGAGGACATTCCTGGTCTTGACAAGTACTACGACAAGTTGTAATAGAGCTTTCCTATATGTAAATAGAAGTATAAAATCACAGTAGTCTGTGTACACAAATCACACAATGCAATGCCAAGCAATATATAAAAAAGGTATCATCTTTTTGTTTTAACTTGTGTAAAAAGAAGCATCTATCTATTCTCTACAGTATGTGTATATAATTGTTGATTCTCTCCTTTTGGTTTTGTGAAATGCATTCGGCAATCCATACGATATTCCGGATCTCTTGTTCTCTCAACTTGACATAAGCATAAAAGATGCCATAATTGAATTGTTGTTGAAATGCCAATCGATTCAGAAACACTTCATGCTCAAAAAACTTGTCTTCGACGGTCTTGTCACCCGTTGCAGTATCAAAGAAATCACGATATTCCTATCATGCCATATATGAATCAACCCCTTTGCTATATGTTAATTCTTGCTTACCTGGAATACTTCACATGCTGCCTTTACTTGCTCATATTCATCCGCTGCTGCCAATCTTGCATTTCCTTCTGGATAAAGTCGACCAATGGTGGGAAACAGATTTCTGCGTTCATGTTTTGGTAATTCAGTGCCAAATGAATTGATTGTGATATTGATAGAACGTCGATCCGCTTCGAACTAAGGATCATTGTGAGTCAATCATCCTCCCTTTGCGTGTTTTTTCCCATTTACCTGCAGAATATCTCCCATGACTTGAGCTGTTGCTCCTCCCAATTCTTGACAGTAATCATAAAAGTCTTCCAAATAAGCCTTGTATAACGTGTTGCGGATAATTTCAATGTTGAGCTCATCCAGATCCTGAGCACTGAGACAATTGGCGAAATAAGGTGCAAGTGGTGTTTCCACTAATACTGTGTTGTATAATTCAGCGACGGTGGTTGCCACACATAAAGCAGGCATGGCATCAAATCGACCCAAAGGATGACAGCGACTTAATAATTCTTGTGTATTGCGTTCGTGCAGCGTACCCGTAATGAGCAAGATCACGTTATCAATCATGTACTGATATCTATTATACATTCCCACCCCTGAATTAGCCACGCACACACACGCACATCAAGTTCCCTTCCAATATGTATCTTATTACTTGCGTAATATAGTCAAGAAACTTGGAGAGTGGTGCAACTGCATTGTCACGTAGATAGTTGAATTCATCCACCAGCCGATCTGTCAATCGATCTGCAAACGTTGATGTCGCAATAGGTGAAGGCTCATTTTGTAGCAAGTTGCCATAATCTGTAGCTCCAAGTTGTAAACGAAGATCTTTATACGTGGGAAGGCAATGTTAAAAGAGTGGGAAAATAAGAGAACAAGGACACTCACCCTCAAGTGTCTCACATTGAGAAAGATTCGCGTATTGTGTTGTTGTCAAGATACCGGAAAAGAATCCACGCAACACACCATCAATATATCCGTTGTTCTCGTTATAGAATAACATGAAGAAAAAGAAAAGAACAAATAATGCAGCTGTGAACACCACTTTGAATCTCAGGAGATTAGAGTAACACAAAATGAAATGCTTTGTTTATCGTGGTTGAAAAAATAAATGCTTTTCTGCTTTATCTTGCTCTACTTTGGGTCTTTTCACCGATCTAACTACACTGGAATGACTCGTATTCCTTTCTTCTAACTGTAAATCTAATGCGAAATGATAATCGGTATGCTCATCCACAGCATCAATCGGAATTCGTTTAAAACACTTGTCGCACGTCCAATGTTTGCCATCCTCTTGATTGTTGTGCTGATTGTTTCTTTTGCAAAACTGATCTAAAGGACCTGGTTTTCTTTTGTTGGTTGTCGTGGGTGATGATGATGATGATGATGATGGTGGTGATAGATCTTGTTGTTTGCTGTAAAACTCCAAAATGCTTCCTTTCTTAGAATGAGCTTCATTAGCTGGTGATGATGTTTCTATTCGTGATGATGGAGTCGTCAATTCATCTACTGGGGTATGTGATGGTGATGTAGGTGTTTTCTTGCTGAACGATGAGGATTCTCCATTCTGAATAAAGAACTGAGAAATATCGCAATGCTTGCCAGCTTCATCCGCTACGAGTCCAGTTGCTTGTAGTGCAAAGCCGATGCATGGATACAATCCTTCAATTGATGACAATGCCTCTGTGACCCTTTGTAATAGTCTTTCTGTTGTTATGTTTTAGTCCACAATATCATCGGAGAGGAATGATGTTGGAATACGGACCTGGATTCCGGAAATTTGCTCGTGTATACATTGGTAGCGACTTGGTTCGGTAGATTGCGTCATGCGTTGCTCGAAAATGTACCTTGCATTAATAATGTTAGTATGATCATGACATGTTATTCTATATTGTTTACTTACTGTCAGTGTCTTGGGCCATAGTGAGAAATCCTCCAAATTGGTCATGATGCGATTGTGTAGTTCTGCACTCATTATACCAATCCAGATTTGCATTTGCTTCGCATCCGTCACTGGCGATACAAACGACTTGGCTGCCATCAATGACTTGGGTGCTTTCGTAGGAGTAACTATGGCATAGGATATGAGCATTGACCCTATGCATCTTGCAATAAATTACCTTCTTCATCATCTTCTCCTCGTACGATATTGTAAATCCATGTTCCTGTGGACTCTCCAAATTTCTGTTGAAGATCCTCAAGGCTAAATTGCCTATTATGCAATATTAGTCCACTGGCAATGAATCATTTGAACTAGATCTTGAAGGTCAACATACCACACATCACCAGCTGTACTTATACCGAGATCCGCCTCCACTTCGTTACCAAGCTTGCCACCCAAATTGCGTATATTCATGAATGGCATGTCGTGCATAAAATCTTGTACTCCACATGTACGAACCACCGTCTAGACAACAGAAACATCTTAGCTTGTGTATCACTGATCATTCTTCATCGTTCTACCTGATTATTAGGCTTGTTTTGGCTTGATCCTAATTTTGCCACTACCTTGTTATGGGCAATACCTAGCCATGATATATGAGTATATCGCATAATGATGGTAGAAATGTACATTACCTGCTGAACAAGTATACTTGAGCTCATCCGATATCTCTTGACGGATTTCTTTTGCAATTCTTGCACCCACAGCTAATTGTAAATCCTTCCATGTGGTTGTAGTCTCTTCTTTGCCAATAGTTACGCCGAGCTCATCCCAATCAATATCCACGCTGCATACTTGATCATCGATTTTATCCAAGAGGTGGGGTACATATTCATCAATAATCTTCTTGTTGACGGTATCAGTCAGATCAAGGAACCCTTCATCTAATCCTATACGCTGAATCGTCTTGGCGTACTTGCGGAAAATCTTGAATATATTCTTGGATGCAGCACGATAAGGATCAAGGGAAACTTTATGTGTGGAGCGACGTGGTGATGGATAATACTGGGGCTCGCTATCACCTGGTCCATATGTTGCCACATGAAGGAGTTTGATATCTAGCATGAAAACAGTAAGAGATTGATGCGAGGATATCATACAACAGGATGATTTACCTGGACATATCTTGAGCGCTTCAGGAATAGAGGTACGTTTCTTGACACCTGCTCGACGTGCTGGATAATTAACTATTCCAAAAAGAATACATTAAACACACACACACACACACACACAAACGCTTATATAGTATTAACACCTCACCTGCTATAAGGAGATCCCATTGTCGAACTGCAGCAGGTTGCTCTCGTGGTACACCCAGTCGCGCCATTTCTGTATGGAATCGCACATTAGAGAATGGTTGTTTCAAAGATATCCTACAAGTACTTGCCCACTTGACAATAAAAGCAATCTAAATGAGCAACACCAATAAGTCCAACATTGAAAAAGAACTTGACTCCATGACCATGTCAGCACTCACCCAAGTCGATATGTACAATGCATCGCGATCCTTTGAGACTTGCTGGCAGATCCGACATTAGGAGAACAAGAGTGATATGCGCAGCCAAAAATCGGGAAGCGAGTCGTTGTACAAAATCCCGTGGCGCGTTTATGCTCGTGCGTATCACATCAATGCAAAAGAAAAAAAAGGGACTGGTCCAAGCATACGCACAGATCAAATGCATTTGGATGCAAATGAAGAAAAAATTATGAGTAACATGTTGCTTAATAAAATTCACTAAAGAATGGATACGGTTTCATTATATTATCAAAGGTTATCTCTTTGTGTGCGTGATTGGATTCCACTGTGTTTTATAATGACAACCAAACAAAGACGACAAATAGGAACCCATTGCCAATGAACACATGCTTTCACTATCTTCTCCTCTCCTTTGGTACTTGTTCACATGTTGATCCAAATCATGACACGACTTTGAATTTTCTTCGCAGCAACGCGACAATAAAAACCATTGGCACATATCCTTGATATGCTCGCATGTAAAATATAGGATCAGAAAACAATAATGATTGGATCTCGATAATGAAAATAATATTTTTCGTAATAATGTATATTACGCTGCAACACTTGAAAGCAGTAGCTTATAACATCAATGATATGTAACGATTTGTTATATTGTTATCCTTGGATGAGCAACTTGATTTAAGCAAAGCGGTATGCATCCTCATTGGTTTTGTAGGCGTAAATGTTGAATGAAATAGCTCACTGTGAATACCCCTTGATTTCACTATCACAATGAATGCAGATCTCTCTATATCATGTCCTACGTAATCCAGATCTTTGTTGTTTTTACAAACTTAGAGATACCACCGACTTGTTCTGTGCACTGATGCAAGGTAGTATCACATTAAACTTTGATGAAGGCGATAACTGATGGCTTACATTTTACGACAGCTTTGTGTTACCAGCATGGCAACCTTGTAAGAGGAGGACAAGATAGCACGATCTTTTTTTTTCACGATCCAGGTCAGTGCGGCCAATCGCTAAAGCCAAGCAAGTTTCGGAGACACTAAGCCCACTGACAACTTGGAGTTGCACATTATTTAAAGTTGTACACTTTGAATTTAGCTACCAAGTGATGTCGATAAATCGCAATATATCAAATCCAGCATAGTGTTTATTTATCCTGATTGAAAATGAGCAAGGAGCAAAACATTATATGAATGAGCAGCTGCATTGTCATTCTTTATCGCAGGGAACACAGTATTTGTTATACTCTGGTACTTGGCATATCCAATTCGGAAATGAGAATCTCCCCTCTGTTGAATATCCAAGATGCCGGATGGATCATCTCAGAACGAACGAAAAGGAAATAGAACACATTGCACCACAAGTCAAACATAGCAAATGAGAAGTGACTACAGTAGAGTTAAAGATCAATGATCTGCAAGCTATAATTGATTATAGTCAGGATGTGCTTGTGTGTGTGTGGGAGTTTTAACCCAAACTACGAAATCATCGTGTTCTTTTCACTCCATGTTGGATACTTTCAGCTGTGTAATTCAATGGTGGATACAGGGTGTCTGTGTGTTGGGACATTGCTAAAATGTCTAAATGGGCCAATGTAGAGTGGTGCTTTTTAAGGTAGTGCACATCCATTACCCCGCTCAATGAAACCGTGAGATTCACCAAAATGAACGTGGATCTGAGGAGAAAATGATGACGCCCTGAACATGGGTTTTCATGCGTTGGGGGCTTTGTTCATATGCCATAACACTTAGTCAATCTTGCATAGGATCCAGGGGCTGGGGATAAGCGAGAAACAGAAAATGACGCATTCCGACCTTCCGGATAGTTGTGTTTTCTTTTACTAGAACGAGACCAATGTCATGTGTTGTATATGTTTTCCTCATACGCAGCAAACTGCGCCTGCATAATCGCTTGTGTACGAAACTCTCTTATCCCTGTATGTGTGCATCCCCACTCCCATGGGCCATAACGTGTGGCTCTGTTCCTTTGGACGGTGTAACATTTTTGCCATCACACACACAAAAACGGATATGCTTCCGGTATGGCCGACTATAACACAATGCTGCGCACCCCTATACACATTACTAGATACCTTCATTACACCACTCTTATAAGCTTATTGCTTTTGACAGATATGGATTGGTTGCTCTTGTGGTGTTGTGTGGTGTGACCAGAAACATTGCGGACATCATTGGGGGCAGGTTAGGGAATATATGGTAACACCAAGTAAAGCTGGCTCTTGGGACAATACTATTGGCAATGTTTCAAAATGTAAGGTTCGAATAGGATGCGCTCAAGGATGAAAAGTAAGAGGGAACGGGGGAACCATGTCAACTTTGCTTTTTTTTCCTTCTCTTTTCTTTTCTTGGCCCCAGCTTGGGTTTATGTCCGACAAGTCATAACTGTGCTTTGCAGCAACGAAAAGAAGAAAGAAAAAACCGTGTCATTGTTGTTGTTGTTGAACGATAATAGGTGTGTGTGTGTGCTCCCCCCAGGCATTTGGCAGCAGCGCCCTCAAAAGGATCCGCACTCTCCCCCGCTGCCCCTTTTTTCTGTTGCGTATATGATCACCAATCAAATTAGCTCTTTCTTTTACTCTTCAACAGGAAAATCAATCCACTACCATCAACAAGCGAATATACACGAGTAATCAACATCATACAACAATCGATAAACGCCGTGTGTGTATATAAACATATATGGTATCAACTCAACCATGTCAAGCGAATCGAGTAGTCAAAAACCGCCACAACAACCACAAGCTCAGACGAGTACGACAACAGAGAACCCGGTAGGTGTACTGGGGGGATCATGGGTTATGATAGGTGCGATTGGTATAAAAAGCTATAAAGGTGGTGCTCCAATATGTGCTTCTTTGTGCTTATCCAAAACAATGTATGCGTTTTTGCGTGCGTATATAGCTCGAGCCATTTTACGAGCAGCTGCTCAAACTTTCCTTCTCAGACAGTGTAACAGCCATTGAGCATTGTCGTGATCTATGTGCACAATATGGTTTCACTGTTAAGCAAGAAGCTAGTGCACACAGGGTATGAAACCAAACATGTACAAAAATTCAAGATTACAATTAACATGTGCCCATCTAGAATATTTACGTGTTTTGTTCTCGTGAAGGACAACCTGATTCACAACGCAAAAAATCCAATCCAAAACGAAAAAGACCATCCAAACGATGCGACTGCCGCTGGCGAGTGGTCCTTCATCAGCAAAATGGCCATTGGGAATTTCGAAAGTCCCTTAACCCAGAAGCTGCTTTCCATAACCATGAATTACTTCGTCCTGAAGAAGTGGATCGAAGCTGGCCACAAGATGTCATTGATATGATTTACGAACTTGCACGTACTCAATTGCCAACTGCAGATATCCGAGCCAAAGTACAAGCCGAATTTCCTGATATCAGTTGGAATGAACGTCGATTTTATAATCGTCTTTCTGAAGAACGACAAAAAATCAGATTGCGTGAAACAACAGCACGCACTCGGCATCTATCGACACTGTGGGCACGTATTTGCTCAGCAGCAGCTGGTAGCGAGGAACTTACAAGATATGTTGAAGCCGAGTTGTACAAACTATCATTGGCAACATGTCAATTGGGTCGATTAGATCCACAATCCCTGCATGATCCCGTCATAGAAAATGAAGAGGTAAATGATGATTGACAACAATTATGCAAAATGTATTTATTTATGGGCTTATATATAATAGACTACCACATCATCCTCATCAGCATCCTCATCAGTACAACAACAACAACAACGACAGCAGCAATCTCAATCAACAACAACAACAACTTCTTCATCTGGCAATAACAATAACAATACCAATAGCAGCAATAAACAACCCGAAGCGCCTAAAGGATTTACATCAGTGGTGATTCCCAAATCCACTTATTTTATCAAAACACACAATCAACGTGATAGGGCATCCAAACGTCAGCGTATAGCGGCAGTATCAACCCAACCCACATCAACGACCACAGCAGCACCAGCAGCAGGCCCGCCCCATATTGCACCCCATCCGCAACCACCACAACATCAGGCAGCCACAACACCATTTGTTTATCAATATGGTGGTATGACTTTACCAACAACAACTGCTATGCCCAATTATGAGTTTCAATATCAATCTTATCCAACAGCAGCCACTATGCAACATCATGTGCCAACACTTTTCGATAATAGAGCATCTGCACCATCCACAACTGCTACAGGAGAAGGTACTGAACAACAACAACAACAACATTCAGCAGCTGCAGCAGCAGCTGCTGTGGTAGCAGCTGAAAATATGCGACGAGGTAGTCATCATGATTTATACCAGCAACATTCCATGTATCAACATCAACATCAACAACAACAACAACAACACAGGCTCATTTTACCAGCACGAACTCCTTCCAATACGACCAATGAATTACTTTTGCATCATCATCGACATCCTGAACATCCCCCAGAAACACCCATGCCAGGTCAACCTCCTCCACCTCCTCCGCAATGATATCATGTCCAATAATAAAAAAGATACTACTTGCTCATCTGTATACTGTTTATTCATTCAAACCATGTGGTATTAGCTAACATCCCCCAAAGTCCCTTTATGCAGATTCTACAACTGTGTGTGTGTGTGTGGGTGTGTGTTACATGGCAACATGTAAGATAAAAGGCAATTCTTTAATATATATACAGAATAATGACAAGTGTCACAAAAAAGGTAAAACGAGAGAGCGTGTGAGCTGTTATGGATGGGTTGGGGTGGGCATTTATGTATGCGTCATGTGGAAGAATGTACGTCGTTGTTGTTATTGGATTGTAATGCGTCGTTGGTGATATAAATGTGAATGAGTCAATAAGATGGATGCTGTTAGTTACGCATTAGTTTTGTTGGTTAAAGCAGCCATGGGGGACTTTTTCTTTGCATCTCGTTTTTCTTGTTCATAAGCTTTGGATGGAGGTGGCACATAGGAATGACGATTACGACCAAGCTTGGGTGGGATCTTCCAAAAGTATTGCTTATCTTGAAGTGTACATTTACGTGCACTACGACCCACATGAGTGTATTCAGCTCGTCGCCATTCGACAGGATCAGCTTCACTGTTGTAGTAGTATAGGTTTTCTTTGGGTGATCCATCAGCTGTTTTGCCCTTGCGCACAATTTCACCAAAGAATGGCTTCTCCTTTAGCACTTTTTGTATACGTTCCTTCCACATCTCGCGTGGTTGTGATCGATACATTGGATGCGTACTCATGATACGTGAACAAATATCACTGATGGGCATGGAAGATTTACGCGAGAAAACTATCAATAACAGTGAGTGGAAATGAGTAAAAAAAAAAAATATGACCATGATCACTTACCCAAAGCATCAATAATAATCTCGGCAAAGTCAATACCATCATCCTCATTCTCCTTGTCTTCTTCCTGGACTTGTTCCACCTTGCGCTTCTCACTTAATTGTGGCTTCTCTTGTTCTTGGTCCATCTTGACTTCGGTAGATAATGATGGTGATGATGTTGTATTGATGACATCCACAATATTTTGTTCTACAACGTGTGTTGATTCAATATTCTCAGGCTTGTTGGTCAATGGCATAGGTTCCTCTTGAACCACATGATTTTCCTCCTTTACAGGTTCTTCGACATGTTGTTTCTCTTCTTCAAATGGTGGTGGTGACAATGGACGATGCTGTAATTCCTTGTTGTTGTTAGGCAAGACCATACCCAAGTCAGGATACATAAAAGTGATTTTGGAGCCGAGAATATTGATATGAGCACCATCCTCAAGTACGATACGTTCATGCTGACGATAAATGACATTGTCGACCATGGCACCATTCAAACCAACAACAACAAATTCATAACGATTGGTTTCTAATTTGAATTCAATACGGGCGTGGATACGACTGATTTGGCGGTTACGCTTGCCGATTTTGATAGTTGCGTCGCTACCTCGTCCAATCGTAATAGGTTCAGTACCACCCAACAATATAATGGGTTGCTTAGTAGGTCGTTGCTGAAAAACTACATCCACACGTTGCTGTTGTTCTTGTTCATAGTTTTCTTCATCGTTGGGATTCAATCGAGACGTGTCCACCAAGTCATCCGAGTTGAAATGGTGCTTTTCGACAGGTGA
Source organism: Lichtheimia hyalospora FSU 10163 (assembly GCA_025094155.1). NCBI lineage: Eukaryota > Fungi > Mucoromycota > Mucoromycetes > Mucorales > Lichtheimiaceae > Lichtheimia > Lichtheimia hyalospora. Next base: position 10,617 of record PTRB01000089.1, read on the forward strand.
ATCAGGGGCCGTATAGCACTGATTATCTTGGTGAAATGGTGCGCGTGTAGGTGATGACCAAGGAGATGCTAAAATATATTTCATGTCAGTCAATTCATATTACAAGAATAAAAGGATATTCACCTTGGTTTTCCATATTGTTCAAAGTGATAATACACAAAGGAAAAGAGAATAAAGGGAAAAAAAATCAAACTTTGCTCTCAACGCGTCTACCCTGTTTTACTTGTACCCAATCAAATCATTTTTTCCTGCCGGCGACTCAATCACGCTCGACTTTTTTTTTTTTTACCTCTCCTTTCTCAATCTCCTTAAAAAGCGCGCGTGACACTGCTATTACGCGCGCCATTCATTGTTTCTCCACATAATAAAGAACAATGAATGATTCATTCAACCTTATTCCCTATCCAATCCATGTTGTTCTTTGAAATATACACGCTACACCAGCTACAATGGAATGCCATGGATGAGTAAGCATAACACAATCGAACAATATCATCGCTCGCCAGCTCGTTGTTGTAAAGATGATGATATTATTGCTGCTTCTCACGCATTTCCCATTATTTGACTGACTTTAAATGATCATGTACACTTGCCAGCCTACCATACATGAAATGATAACAATAAATATTACAAACGCACAGATCACGCACGAAATGCACGTCTATCCCTCATACATACCATTGAAGTCTTTGCTCCTTTAGAGCTCGCTCACCATATCATTACCCATAGGATGAAACATTGTAATTTCTTTATTCGTGCTGGTTGTACTATAAAGAGATAGAGCAAAAGCTTTACTTTATGAAGCAGATCCTGGAATTAAATACTTGATCAATGCGGAACCTATGAGGAAACGAGATTATAAAGTTCACTCGTCGCTGATTATAATATAGCGGACAACTTTGGTACAAGACTAATGCTGGACGTGCACTTCTAGAACCTGTTGAGTGACAGATGAAGACCTACTTGAAGTGGAAAGGATCCTGAGAATGGCAAAGACTCCTACATACCAAATTTGGACATTGATATATGTCATCCAAGAGATCTCAAATACGACTTGACTAGCAACCCAAGCTCATTAAACAAGGTTAAGCGCCGTTGTTATTATATACCAGCGATCTCCGTAGTAAAATCCAATACTCTGGATATCAAAGAAAATGAATAAAGCTCTTGCTCGAGTGGATTCATTCCATTTACATATACACAGCATTCAATCATGTCAACATGTCTGTCAAGGATAGATACAAGCTAGCAGTGATAAAAATAGTCATGTTGTAAGCGCATTTTTCTCATTGTAGTAACATTGTTGATATTGTGATACGAATGGGTTCTTGTCCAGATCCTCGGGGCAAGGAACTCAAGCCAGGTTCCCATGGTGAATGAAAAGAGCGACATTTTCATGCAATGGGACACCGATTATTATTAGGAAAAGAATAAAAGGAGGTTACGCATTATCGCACGTGGCAGATATTACACTTTGTAAGGTGATGATAGAGATAAGGGCTTGAGTGACATTGAAGGATTGCATGTGTGCACTCTAGTTGTAACCTTTTGTTGATAACATTCACCATGTCACAGAATGGTCAAGAGAGTAAAGAATGAATAGAGTTTTCCCAGAAGGAATTTGTAAACTAAAGATGGCAAGGTTGCACATCAAGTAATTGCTTCTGGGAGAAGATAACAATTTTCACGTGCTGCGTCTGAACTGCGAAAACAGAGAGTTTATGATGCATGTTTCGGATAACGTTTGTTGTCTCGTCGGAAAGGGAAATCAGTGCAAGATGATAAGGGTGTCTGTGCACCTTGGTTGATAGGTCAAGGGGGAAGGGAAGAAATAGTACAAGAGTCAATGTTAACAAGGATAATGATTGATTGTTTTGATCCAACAACATACACCAATCCAATGGTGCTGTGGGGGATGGACCGTGTAACATGTATATTCGAATGAGCGCGTGAAAATGAAACGGGAATGCCGGTGTTTGAATAGATGCACACACACACTCACTCACTCTCTCTCTCGTTTTTCACTCTTTCCTTTCTCACCCTACCTTTTTTCACTTGACTTGTATTCAATGGCCTATTCACACCATTACGATCCTCATGCTACACCAGCACCGGTGCATTCAACACCTGCTCCTTCACAACCAAGTCAAGATTGGTTATACTCAGGTCATGGCTTCCAGTCGAATTACGGCCATAGTGCTCCACTTCAGGAACCTGTCCCTTTCGAGGGTAAGCTTTGCTTGGCAATGAACTCAAAGTGAATGCATCATTAAACACCCCATGGTTTCTTTCAGACTTTCAATTCAGTTTTGGGTTAGATCCCAACTTTGCTATTCCAGTGCCACTCGATATACCACCGGCACCAGTAACCGAAGATAACTCTGGCATGTTATTTGACGACTCGTTATTCCAAAGCATTGCACCACCTCCTCCAACGAGTTCCAACAATGGCGATACGAGTTTATTGAATGAAGATGATCAGCGTATCTTTACTAGTTTCTTGGACAACTTTTGTATGGACCAAGATGTGGAACCATTGCCGAATCATATGCCTTCCTTGTATGATCTACCGCCATCCACGAATGCATCCTATCCACAGCAACAAGATCATGATGATACTGAGGAAGAAGAACGACGACGAAACTCCATCTTGAGATCATTGGATGAACAAAAACGTATGCGTCATCGTATCCTTGCAGATGCTGCCGTAGCTCATCATCATCAATCAAATACCCCAGTTCCTTCTTCATCTTCATCATCATATCATCATCATCATCACCCTACGTCAACAATGGAATCTTCTTGGTCATCATCATCATCAACACATAATAACAATGGTGGTGGTGCCATCTTTTTGAAAAAGAGTGACAGCATTGCTACTCCTTATGTGATTCCCTCCAAGCGAAGTGATAAGAAAAAAGCATCATCACCATCACCTTCACCATTCGACGATCATCAATCAACACGACCCACTCCTGCACGACGTAATAAACCACACAAAGAGCTCTTGACAGAGGCAGAGAAACGAGCCAACCATATAGCATCTGAGCAAAAGCGAAGGACAACGATTCGAACAGGATTCAAAGATCTCACAGAAATTGTTCCAACACTCAAGAATATCAACAATAGCAAGAGCACTGTTCTCTTCAAGGCAGTGGATTACATTCGGTATCTCGAGAAACGTACAAAGCATTTACATGATAAGGTGCAAACCCTTGAATTACGTATGCAAGTCGAAGGTCGATCCATGATGGTACATCCTACTGAAGGTGCAAATGCGGGTGGCTATGATGATAGACCGACACTTGTAAGTGAACGAGAAGGAGCAGCTGTTACCAATGACAACAAGGTCGATGCTGGCAACAGTCACCATCACAATAGCAGCAACCATGGTAGCAACAATAACAATAATAGCACCGAGCAAGCGCTTAGACAACACAGTATGCAACAAAAGCATCTTATGCAGCTGCAGGAGGAACTTCAAAAGAAGCTTTTGGCACATCATCGAGGATTTAGCCGACCCGTACAAGAAGAAATGGATGTGGATGAAGAACCACTCAAAGCAACTGTTTCAGCATAAAATACCCCCTCTCCTCTCCCAACATTCTCTCTTGTTTTGCTTATATCCTCATCGGCAACCCTTATCACCCCTCACTTTTTCCCTTCATCTCTTAATCATCTCTATTCACTCACACAATTCTCGATATGATTTCTATATTGTTTGTATAATGTACATTCTTTGGGTACCTTGGATTGGAATGTTATTGTTGTAAAAGGGTCTGATGATCATCTCTCTTCCCTATATAAATCCTTGATTGCTTGACAAGAAATATATACATAGTCTTTATTCCTCTTTATCATGATGTTTGGTTCTCTAAAGACATGGACAATAATGGCAATGATGACGGTGTGTGTAGTGAATGCAGGTGCGAATCCAGCAGAAAAATGTACTCAAAAGAAACATCTCGACGTTGCTCAAGGCATGTGTCAATCTCATGGTGTAAACTATCAAAGCATGGCATGCGTATGCACAGAATCGATGCCTATTTGTCTCCAATCAAACCTTGAGCAAACCAAGAAACCCGAAAATTGCAACCCTGCAGCTCATGAAGCATGTGTTGGTTCTTGTGCATCAGGCGTCTTGGCAGTGACATGTGCTGGTGCCTCTCCAACCACTTGTATGACCCTTGATCCTGCTGTCAAACGAAAACTTGCTCAACTTGGTCTTTAAACACATCCCCTTTATTTATTGCTCATCATCATCAGTGACACGAGCGTACTTTTTCAATAAAGCCGAGCGTCTATCGTTCCAATCTTCCTGAGACTGGTTGGTATCTGAAGAAGGAGACGGTGAAGGTGGTGGCCGGTTCCATAAGTAATAGGTGGGTGTCCTTTGGAGATACCGTGCTCGTAAAGGTTGACGTGCTTCATCTGAGTCGACATGTGTAGCATCTGTAGAGTGGCGATGACGATGACAGCAGCAGATTGTCAACACGCCAAGTAGTAACAAGACGACAGCACCACTTGCAGCGGCAATAGCCGTGGAAAGCATGTATATTATTCAAGTTATAAAGAGAAAGGAAAAAAGTACAAAGAGAAAAGAAAAAAAGGAACCAGCGGAAGAGCACCTGTGCATGTAACAAAGTGTGATATGCCGTGTGATGTGTTGTAAAGGTGCGTGTGTTGCATGACAACAAATTCAATTCATGTCAAGCGCGTGCTCACTTTACTTTTTCTTTCCCTTTCAATCTCACTACTAATACACTTTACTGCCATTCTTCTTTTCTTTACTCTCTCTTTCTCTCTCTTTATCACATTACTATGAGCACTATTATGGATACTGCCGTACGCAAGGCAACACGTCTTGATTATCAACCTCCCAAAGTGAAACACCTTACAAGTAACTTTTTCTTTACTTTGACCATGCTCTCTCATTTGCTTACATTGTCCTCCATTCAGCTCTTAATGCATGGACGTACCAGTATCCAGCTTCGGTGGGAGATATTGTTGACGTGCTTGAAAAGCGTTTACGAGAAAACTCTTGGATTGTATGTATATGGTTTTATCATTGGCAATATTAGAGTATTTATACTATATTAGGTAACCTTCAAAGTGTTGATTATTCTGCATACGTTGATGAGAGAAGGCAATGGTGACCGAGTCATTACATGTGTGGATGCACGACCTTCAGCATTGGATACGAGTCGTTTACGAGAAAAGTCTTCAGGTAAACAAGCCATGTCTAAAAGAAAGGAGGATGGGGTGGTGGGGGGAAAAAGACCAAGTGGACGATCCACATTTTTCATTTCCGTTATTGACATGATCATCCGTTCCTTGTTCAGGTACCGCCCACATTCAAAACATTTACGTATACTCGGCCTACCTTCAACAAAAGATTATGGCATTTCGAGAACTGGGTGTTGATCATGTCAAGTCTACCATGTCAAACAAGACTGGAAGGTTGCGTCGGATGACTATTGATCAAGGTCTATTGAAGGAAACTGTCTTGGTTCAAAAGTTGATTGGATCGCTGTTAAAGTGTAATGTAAGTTGGGGGTCCCGGTGGGAGAAACATGCAATAGTAAAGATCGTCACCACTCAATGATATGTCCCTAGTTCCATTTTGATGAAGGCGAAAATGGGATTGGGTTACACGCTTATCGCTTGTTAGTCGAAGATATGCTGGTCTTGTTTCAAACCGTAAATGAAGCTATCGTCAACATTTTAGGCAAGTAATCTTATTATGCGTGTGGGATTTTTATTGACATCATATTCTAGAGCACTACTTTGCCATGCCCAAGATGGATGCAAGATTGTCACTTGAAGTATACAAACGCTTTGCAAGACAAACTGAACAAATTGTGAACTTTCTTGGTCGAGCCAAAATACTAGAGAGAGAGTTGGGTATTACTATTCCCATCGCACGTCACGTGAGTATTGCTGCTTATTAATTGGCACCTGCTTGAAAAGATTAACCTTTTGTATTATACCTAGGCGCCCTTATCATTAGCGTCAGCTCTAGCGGAATACCTGAAAGATGCAGAGGATCGACCAACATCAGTTGCTTCAACTCCACTAAAGCAAGGTGATGATGATAGCCTTATTTCTTGTATTAATATGACCCTAATAATGATTTATTGTAGATCAACCTGTGCAGCATCAACAACAGTCTCCAGCTGTTACCCAACCACCATCATCCAATTCAACAACATCAATGTTCGTACAACAACAACAACAACCACAGCAGAAGCCAAAGGAATTGATTGACTTTTTTGCCAGTTTGGACAATGAGACTGTATCAATGGGTGCACCTACAACACAATCAACACATAATCCTTTCCGAAACACGACAATGCTACCCTTGACACCACCACAGCAACAAACATCTCTCGTAGCGCCAGCACCCATGACTCCTTCCATTTCAACAGGTGTTGCACAGCATAATCCTTTCCGTATTGTACCACAATCTAGCTCATCAACACCTACTACTGCATTCTCTAATACACCTTTACAGCAACAACAACCACCTTTTATTAGTACTAGCTTCACATCAGCAACACCTACAACACCCATCCCCATTGGTATTCATTTCACAGGACAATCAGCAGCAGTATCATCACCCAACAAATTTAATCCATTTGCAGCATCTCCCAGCACAGCACCACCACAACAAAGCAATCCCTTTGCAACAATGTTTTAGCTATCACATCCCTGATCACCATTCTTTCAATCATATAACATTGTACTCTTTTTCCATCACACTAATAAAAAGCAACTTGCAGACTCTACAATAAACGAAACTCAATGATCCAATGAAACCATGACGACTGGTTTATATTGAATTGCATGATCTACATTCTATAAGTGTGTGTCTCGCATACGCCTTTTAACGTAACCTGTGTGATCAAGTTTGGAGAAACGCTACCAACCATCAGAAGTAAGATCAATACATACTATAATAAATGCAGCAACTGCATGCTATCGAAAACATTGCTTATCTCTTTTCTATTTCGTATTCTGGAGTATCACTATAATATGGATGCATTCACTTCTTTCATTGATTCATTAGTGATTGATCTGATATATCTCACACCTATATGATGAACTATGTCCTTGTATTGAAGAATAAATAATCGATTTTAACTCAAATGCTCGCATGCACAATAACGAATATTCATGTCACACATTGCTTTTAGCCAATCACATGTAAATGATCAGCAACATATTACAATGAGATAATGCCATTGTCATTTCTCATCCGTGTGGATCAAATATATCAATAGCAAAAGAAAGAAGAATGCGCTTAATAATTTATCCGGAATGACAATCCGAAAAACAAAACACACAGTGTTCAAATGAACAGATGATTATGGAGTTCCCCCACCGGGAATTGAACCCGGGCCACCGGTGTGAGAGACCGGGATCCTAGCCACTAGACCATAGAGGACGTTTTCCTGTGTTCTTATTTTTTAACTCGACCGCACATATATAAAGCACCGAAGGTCCCAAAAAGGCAGGTCCGAAAATTTAACCGACGGCGATATATTTGAAACAGCCAATGAAATGGTGTACGGGACTCCAATCGTGCCCATGGAAGATGGCACGTGACAACCAATGCCACCACAGCAAAAGATATCGCATATATTGGTTTCAACACTTTAGTTTACTATCTATCACTTATTTGATACATTATTTCTAATATCTGACATGTTGTACAGTATGAAAAATGACCATAATGGCATATGCTGCGTCATAAAAGATAAATGGCTTCATCAAGTGTCCTCCATTGCCATTGTCATGGACATGGAGCATAAGGCTCAGTTCCCAATTTAAACACAACGCGTCAACAGTACTTTATATATATCTTCTGAGAAAAAACAGGGTGTGGAGCACATGTATATATGAAGAATACTGTCATTTGCTCATTAATCTGTGGTGATTGTGAGGACACAATGAAATGAATCAATAAAATGACACAAGCAAGTATGTTGGAAATGGTGCTTACTTTGTATCAGTATCGTCATTGTCATCCCCATGGTTGTCCTTAGTATTGTGATATGGATAAGGTGCACGTTGTACTTATATAATCGTCTTATTATCATACACGCAAAGACAAGAAGTACATAAGTATGTATTATTTTGTGATGGTTCATTAGGTGTGGATCATCTCATACAACTGTTCCCATGTAGCGTGTTATCTTTTTCACTTTCTCACTTTCATGTCTACCCACATGTTGCTTCAACCTCCTTATTTATGCAAAACAAGAAAAGTAGTAAATGACATTATGCAATACTAGGGAGGGAACTATCTAAGAGATACTCTCTATCATATGTAGTTTCTACAGTATTCTTGTTGAGTAAGGTCGCTTCATTCCGAAGAACATGGCTAACGATGGAATTCACCAAGGTGTCAATTCATAATGCAAGCTAAGCATCACGTTATCGTCTCCATGGTCAGGAACTGCAACGCGTCATTAACTTTAAGTATATTGGTATTGCGTTCACAGGTAGGGGCATCAACGTTGAATGTACGGTGCGAGTATCAGCAACCAGGCGTATTCAAGCAGTCTGCATAAATGGTCTGTTACTGGAAATAAGAAAGGAAACAACACTGGGTTTTTCGCCCGACAAGCTGTGGATCAGATTCTCATCACAATGAACCACCATTCTATGGTGTAAATAATAGTCATGAAAGGTGTTCAAGCCATGGAATTTCTCCATTCAATCGTGTGCTCAATACTATTTCGATATGCCGTTTATCCAGTCTTCAAGTAATGATCTTGTTATCGCCTACTCCACCACAACCAATATCAAGTACTTGTTTTATAGCGAGAAACTTTGCGAATAGACTTGTGCATTTAATCAATACTTATCGTCGAGATAAAATATATCCAGTAATGGTATTAAGAGACAAAGTCCATATCATATTTAGAAAATCAACTACAACTACAATACGGCACTTTTGTGATATCATCACTCCTATGATGAGCAGTGTATTCGCTTTTGTTATTTTAAAAGGACACAAAAATCGGTGCATTGAAGCCATTTGAGCATTTTTATGTTACAAACACCTTGTAAGACATCAATTCTGTTGCAAAGAGAGTGCTTTATATCATATTGTGAATGCACAAGTAACACCGTTGATATTGTCTATAATACAAGCATTGGGTTGTCAAGGAGAAAAGTAAGTGTATTTGAGTATCCAGGCGATGTATCGGTGGTATTACACAAGAAGGACTTGACATCCGATATCCAATTTTGTTGTCTCTGGTGTAGTGACTCTAATCTCAGGGGTTCCCTTCTTTGACCAAACATGTTTCCTCGACACGTAGTTACGGCTTGTTCACGACGTGCATACACAACTGCCACCAATAACGCAACAAAAGCAGCCAAGCCTAAACGTAAAGTGGGTGCTACGCGAGGAGGGTATGTTGGCAACCCATGTTGCCATGTCGAAAAACGATGCACGATCATGAGGAAGCAACCAAACTAAAAACTTGCACGATTCAGTATCCTTGGTTTTCTTGTAGGCGCAGGTGCTTGTGTTGCCTTTTCCGAGCAATTTATCCAGCAAGAATTCATTGAATCCACTCGGCAACTGGCAAAGTCTGTGGACGAGTTGCATGCTTCCACTGAAAAGGTAAATGATCATCATCTCATAATGATAGAAATGATCCACTGACAGGCTTGTAGGTGCGCGAATATGCTGATATTGTCGAGCGTCTCGATCGTGATTATACACAATTGCGTTCCAGTGTTATCAATGCCAAGGATTTGGATAAGCTTAAGCGTGACCTGTACAAGATTCATGTATGTTCTCCAAATGTGAAATCAAAAGACAACCGTATTCACTGACAGGATCGATAATAGGATCAAATCAGCCATGAACATGTTCTTCTCAAGGCTCGTGTTGGCGAGATTGGTAAGTCATATAACATCCCCACCCCAATTCACTCATTACATTGAACTCATTTGTTTTGCTGGCAATGCATTGTTGTGTTTTACAGAATTGAATAAGCAATAAAGATATACTACATGCGTGTGTACGGGATGAAATGGCGTGTTGTGAGTGTTATGTGTGTGTGTGTGATGAGTGAAAGATGCATTTGGTTTTCTATGAACGTCTAGTCTTTTTAGACATCTTGATCTTGCGTTGTTCAATACCCTTCTTCTCTTGAGCAGTGATTTCCTTTGCAGATGCAGCCTTGCGTTTCTTGGTGGATTGAGCATTCTTGACACTTACAAGCGACGATTTGGTCTTGCCAGAAGCCATAGCATCTACTTGAGCTTCAGCAGCAGCCCAATCCTTGGAATCACCACCAATAGCGTATTTCGACAAATCCAAAGAATCAATCATCTCACGCTGCTTGGATCGGAAACCATCCAAAACTTCGTTGCCAGCTTCCTTGAGTTCACTATCCAAGGTCTCCTTAAGAGGCACCCAAGCATCATCGTCCATAATGTCACGTTTTTCTGATTCCTCATTGTCTTCTTCCATGGCTTCAGCTTCTTCTTCGAGTTTCTTACGCTTGAGATCAGGCGATTCTTCTTCAATGGCTTTGCTCTGGACATTGGTAAAGAACTGGCTTGCCTTACGAACAATCTTGACAAACATGGCTAGGACCTGGTTACTGGCAAGACCGAGCTCACGTTCCAAATCATCAACACTCTTGCGTTGCAAACCGATACCAAGCAATAGAGCACTTTGGACACCAGATAACTTGACTTCGCTACCCATCTCACCACGGAAGTAGAGCATAGCAACAGTAGGAATTAGATCGAGAATCACATGGTAGTCGAGCATATTGTTAGAGTAGGATTCAAGACGCTTCAAATCATAAGGTGTAAAGAATAAATCAAGAGCAGAACGAGAGAGCTCTTCAATATGCTCTTCTTGACCGTGTTTAGCAGCTTCGAGTACGCTTAAAGCATTGGATGCCGGGAAATCACTGAACTGGTATGAAAGCAAATTGAGGAATCTCTTTGAAAAGTCTCGTGCAAAAGCATCAAGCCATGGTGCTGTTGAAACAGTGCTGCTTAAGGTGTTGATCATGACACAAGTGTGCTCGCCAGTCAAATCGTTGGGAGTTTGACGCACGTACAAAGGTACAAAACCAGATCGTTTCCAGAACTTGTGCAATGATGGTGTCAAACCATAGGATACACCAAGATAATCCAGACGTGGTGGGTTCTTACGGCTCAACTCAGTCAACAAAGGTGGCATCTTCTCACGCACCTTGACAAGGTCTGTGCTCAAATCGGCATTCTCCAATTCATCATCATCCACAAGCTTGACTTCATCATCATCCTGACCAGATTCTTCGCTAAGATTGACAATCTCGCCTTGATAGTATGACTTTAAGAGTTCAAGTGCACGTGAACCATAACCCATGTGTGCATAATCAGGATGAGTAGCGATGCGCACCACACGAGCACCCGATAAACTAGCGAAATCTTCATCTTGGAATTGTTGTGACAAGAGCCATGGAATCATATCACCAGCAGGACGTTGACCACGAGAAAGCGAGTTGACCACTGTTTGACGAGAAATTTCACCTTCAAGACATACTTGAACCACCACTAAAGGATCAGGCAAACTGTTGCTTTGTTGTTCAGACATGGATGGTAAAAGCACGAATAAATGATGAGCAGGTGCATCACTCATTAATTGCAAATCGTTGGGTGAATTCTTGTAGTGGCTGGCAACATACAAAGCCATCATACGTTGCAAGAAGGTTTCACTGACAGCATGGTACGAGAAGAGAGTATCACGGTTGACATAATAAAGCTCACATTCCGATGGATGAGGACAACCTTGAATGTTCTTGGAAATAACGGATGCATCCAAGCACAATAGCTTGTTCAACCACTTTTCAACAGGATCATTGGGTGCATAACGAATAGGTTCCTCCAACTTGATCTCCTTAAGAGTACGACCACCCACTGAAGTACCATCTGCTTCATCAGCCTTTCTAGCATTCATGGATCGATCCACCAAAACGTTTTCACCAGAAGCATCCTTGGCTACACTGCCTGACTTGCCGATAAAACCTCGAGATTGTTCACGAAGTTGCTGAATCAATTTGAGTGACAAGGATCGACCTGTGCCTTCATAACCATTGATTGTAGATGCCATAAACACGAGATAAGGACCAAGCAATTTGCGTACAACAGGAAGAGGAATAGCAGCAGCTTCATCAATGACAAGCAATTCAGCTTGACCAAGCACATGTGCATCTTGGGGTTGAATGTACTATAGATATATAACTTTGATGAGTATATTGACATGAATAAATGATATCCGTTAGTTTACCTGAATAGTTTGACGATGTTGTCTAAAGATATTGACACGAACAATGGCCTTGTTGAAATCGGGGTTGGTTGATTGGACGATATCATAATCCAAATGTTCCTCATAACCAAGCGTATCAAAGGTCTTGAACACAAATTGGAAGAGTGTCTTTAAGTTTTCAGGACTAGGCGATGTCACAAAGATATTCGAATAACCGTATGCGACTGCTGATGCCATGGCAATACCGAGAGCTGCAGATTTACCACGACCACGACCTGCTGTCAATGCCACCGTACTACGCAACGACTTTTCAGAGATGGCTTCAATGAAAGTAAGCACCGCCTTGGCTTGATCAATGGTACGTGTACCCTTGACCAAAGACGAAACAGGTTCTGTATCAGCAAGTGATTCCTTCAATTCCTCCAATTCCATTTCCTCCTCAGTCTTGGCTTCATCACCCGACTTCAATGGCAATGGTTTGACGTGTTTGCCCTTGCTGATAGGAAGTACGTTCAATTCATCATCCACCACTAAACAATTCTCGCTGTTGCCAAGGGATAAGATAAATCGCTCATTGAATCGTGCAACAATCTCGCTGTGTGCTTCAGTACGATATCTCGAGTGCACATCCTATATATCCAATGAATGAATACATGATTGAAATAAATGCCATCACATGCCTTCACTTACCATAGTCATTGTGTACAATTGCTTGAGAGAGCTCATGCTCTTGAGAAGAAGCACCACCATACCACCACCTTCAACTGTTTCAATGGTACGTGCCAATGTGTTGGGAGTAATGGCTTCGAAATCTTGCAGGATACACATGCCATAAGTGTTACCAAGGATCTTTTGTGTCTCCTTGTAGTATGTGTATCGAATATCCGTCACTGAAATAAACAACTCGAAAGGATCTTCAGTGTTGGTCTCACGAATGCCCTTTTTGATCTCTCGCTTGATCTTGGCTTCACGCTTCTTGCGATGACTGGAAAAAGAAAAGCGATCGATCAGCGTGTCGTCCAATAAACAAATGCAATTCAACTCACCTTGTAAATCCGAGATCCTTCTTGTAACACCAGAGAACCGATGGACGAGCAGTGACTTGAGCTTGTGAAAGAAGCCAATGCAAATTGACAATCTAAATGGGGTGGGGTTTGTTCATGTCAGGCACTTGGTCCAACTCTAAAACTGTAAACATACCTGATCCTTTCCCTTATCACCCACGACCACAAAGAAAGAACGGTGCTTGTTTTGCACACAATTCTTGATAAGGGTGTGTACTCGAGAATCGACGACTTTTTTCACCATAGAAGTTGTGCAAACGGAGAAGAAAGGATGATTCCAACTATACTTGTTCATCTGAATAAAGTCGGCGGTGGCGGCACTTTAGAGGAAATGCTGTCACAGTGCATACCACATCCCTACTTGCATGAATCCATTACACTACACTCTGCATACAGACTTATTTATCACAATGATGCAACTCCCTCAACTTTGTATTCTTGTCGACCACTTTACCAACACAACAGCCTTTCCTTCTATGAACATGCACGTAAAAGCAGGGCGTGTTGTCATCAACCATCTCCTTCGTTTAGTGCATGCCATGACTTGTAATAAATGTCATTTCATTATATTGGCATTATCCGTATAATCCTCCATTACTTCATTATTCTATGTGTTCATTATTGTTTTGTGGCAGTTGAATTCACTCCTCAATGGATTCTCTGTGATATGCGATTATCCTTTGTCATCTTTTTCTTTGTTGGGTATATTGATTGTATTCGAATAGTGACTCGTATATAAAAAGACTAAGCGACAATACCGCTGCAAGCACAAAGAAATTCTAATATGAGGATCTCTTTTATTGACATTTCCAAAGTATCTCGTTTTCAAGCAACATTTTAATGAAAAATGTGGACATTGGTATATTGAAGATTGCGGGGATTGGATCGGCTTCCACCACTGCTACTTGCTTTATTCCCAAGCTCAAAAAAAAAGAGAATCCATGGGTCGACGATGCTTTTCCTTAAAGCAATGGTGTTAGCTGCAGTGATCCAAATTCATTGAAATCATATTCGTTTCTACCTTTACCATCACCCAAGAATGAAGACCAGTGATTTATTAAGAATGTGTACAGGATGGTTTGTCATTTGGCAGATTTAATTCTAGCAGTGCACGTGCGCTGATTTGGTAAGGATGGGATGGGTGACACATGCATGTGTAATCAATTCCTTTTCACTTGTTTTACTCATGGACCAGTCTGGCAGTAACAACACCAACAATGCGGATCCTTATGGTTTCTTCAACTTTGATTATCCTTTACAATTCGACACGAACGACTTTAACGGCAATGAACTAAACGATTCGCTGTTCCCCGGTGCACCCATACCAGATAACTTTCTCCAGTTCATGACAAGTGACACAGCACCAAGCGATCAACAAGATCCCAATGCCACTCCCGCTCTTGTCAATAATGAAGGATCCATATTGAACGATGCACAGATGGCACAAGCTTCGTTACCGTTGGGTAGCAGTGCGAGCACACAAAACAACAAACGCGGTAGTAGCAGCAGTAGTAGCGTGAGTGGTGGAGGTGGTGGTGGTGATACACAGCAACAAGGAGCAACAAGTCGTAAACGATCAAGAATCCAAGAGGACGATGAACCATCGAATCAAGCTACCTATGTTCTTGTTGTTGGAGGAAGACCTTTTCGGCTTAGTTGGGAATCTCTCAAGAGTGATGGTCCAAACAACTTCTTTACCAACTTTTTCCGTAAACGAAAGTCGACCCGTGTCATGCATATTGATCGTGATCCAGATATCTTTGCTCTCATTGTTCATCATTTACGTGGATACCATATTCGACCCCGAGATGATGTACAGAATCAAGCTTTGGTGTGCGATGCTGAATATTATGGTCTGAAACGACTTGCTGCATTCCTACAAGAACATGTCTTTCTCAATGTGGGAGGACGCGTATTCAGATTACCATGGTCACTGTTAAAGAAAGGCGAGTTTTATTGTATGATGCTATAGAACACAAATGCTGATACATTAAGCTTAGATGGTGGATCACGCAACTTCTTTACAGGACCCATCAAGCATCAAGTATTTAGTCCTGATAAAGGAAATGGAGCCCAGAATGCACCTATTTATATTGATCGAGATCCAGATATCTTTGCCGATATTATAAGTCATTTACGTGGCTACACTATTCATATTCGTGACGAGGTGCATCATAAGAACTTGCTCAAGGATGCTCAATATTATGCATTGAGGAATTTGCGTGAAAAGTTGCTTACATCACAACAAACCTTGGATGGATTTGGTGACCAGAGATGGCGAGAAGTATTATTACTGCTGCAAGATGTACGATTGGTGAATGTGCTGCCACCCAACAAGGAAGGGATCCAGAGACTGTGCTACAAGCGTGATGACAGCCCACATGCATTATTGGTGCAACTGTCGGAATTTGTAGTTCAAGTACACAAGGATGGGAAATTGACTATGGATCTTGGTGCAAAAGACCAACGGAAGCTACAAGAAATCAGCCAAAGCGTATCACTTGAAGGCATTCATGAACATCGTGTGATCTTGGATGAAGCTTGTGCAATGACCGTAGATGATCGACAAGTGCGTCATATTCGAGAATTGGACGATTGGGAAAATTGGGAAACATGTCAAAAGTGCGGTGATGAATGCCGTATTCTCAAGTTGAGCGTTTTGAAGGCGATCGCCGGTGTGCAAGTTCAAGATAGAAAGTTGATCCTCTGTTTAGTACGCTTTGTATCAATTAGCTCAAGGTTCCAGCTCAACATGAAACGAGAATTTCTTCCCACTTAAAAAAAAGTGTGTGTGTATGTGTGCGTGATTGTGTATTATGAGAGAATATTTCTTTTATTGTGGGCGTCCATTGACACACGTGAGGTGGGATATTGTTGGTCATCCGAGAGTTAGCCTTAATGAGGCAATTTGACGATTGTAGATAATATGGGACACACTACTGGGGGGACGATTTAAATGGGTGTTACCACGCCACATCATTTACAGAAAATAACCAAGCGGGGGAGGAATCAGCATAATGTCATGGATACAATGAATCATTATTGGTGCATAGCAGGTTTCTAATCGCAGTGAGAATAACGACCGAACAAAGAAAGAGTGCAAGAATCACCAAGGAGATCTTCTGCCAACAAGTCAATACCCCCCACACACACTCTACTGCAGGAGTGTGTGGTATCACATGTTGTTTGATTTGTGTGACTATTTTAAAAGAGATAACGATAGTGCTTACTGTCGTTTGGGTTGGCTATTTAAATCACCCAGTTTTTCCCATCGTGTTGCGTTCTTCTTATCTCTTTTTCCTCCTTTCTTTTTCCAGCATGCCTTTCCGTTGCAAGTGTGGACGAACATTTGAAAAGACTGACACTTTTGCTTCACATACCTCGGGTTGTGCTCCTTTTCATCAACGGCGTATGTCCGAATCCAACGCGCATATGGGTTCCTCGCCCACGTCGCAGCAAAAAAGACCACCTCCATTGATCAATACTTCTTCATTATCATTCATTTCCACTGGTCTCTTATCTCCCACACAAGCATCACCTGGCACATCGTCACAAGCTAGTTCTCCCACTTCTGCAGATATTCGAGGTGACATGTCGTCATCTATGCCATCCTACTTTATGCCGACAGGATTATCTTTGCAATACGCATTCGAGGGTGCCAGAAGGCGTTCCATGTCATATGGTAGCACTGCTACTAATGCATCCTTCAAGTAATCACTGAATCATTTAGCAAAAGTGGTTTTTTTACCTTTCACACACAGACACACACTATCACACTGTTCTTTGGCTACACCAGTTCATACCCAATCTACCAATGAGGCAAATGTTCTCACAGAAATGTTCTCACACTTCCCATCTCTTATCTACTAACTCTTGACCTTCTCTTGCCCACACACGTACATATCATTATCCCATCGTGTCGCATAAGCGCGCATCTTTTATCATATCCAACACCCCAACCCCTCATCATGTTCATCCACCATTTATCAGAAAAGCACATTCACAATCACACCCACACACTCAACGACACCTGCACATTGTCCAAAACAACCCCACTACTTGTTTGCAAAGTAACCCTATCGTTCTACTTGTCAAATACTCCCTCTTTATTCTGCTGTAAAAAATTGTTGTGCAAAAATATCCATTGCAAATCATGAATAAATAAGTATTTAAAAAGCCAATCTTTTTGTCGTCATGGAGAAAAAGTAATCTGATAGAATGTTTATCTCATTATGAATGGATGCATGAAACAACTCTTCCCAGCTGACCCTGGCTATTTGATATTAGAGTAATGCGTAATTGGTGGCACAAAGTTACTTTACTTGGAAAGTTTTAGTACCAAAAAAGGGTGAGAGTGAGAGTGAGAGAAAGCAAACTTTCTGGGCCGGGATAAGATCTCTCGATGGGTAAGTGTTAGATTTAGCTTGCTCTCCTTAATTTTGACACGCCGATGCATAAACCCGCTCTCATTTTCAACAATTTAAATTCTCTTCTGTGGGTGACACAATCCATACTGATGTCTCTTGTGGAAATCATGGTTGATGGATGTGATGATATGGATGGAACATATAAATCAAGTGATGCATGATGAGCAATATTAATAAAGTCCTTTTTTTAAGTCTCTCCTTTCTTGTTGGTGAAGGGATGTCGGCGTCACATGCATGCATAATGTTTGTATACATCATGTTGACAACTCTCTCTCCAATGATTGATATACACCACCATCACATTCACATAGCAATACTGCAATCAAATATGGAATTAATGCATCATGTTTAATCATGTGATCACACTGTGAATGAACGTCGATATATATTGGAAGGTGTATCGTGGATATGCAAGGTTTGCATGAATTCAAGGTGGTTGTGCAACCTTTTAAGAGAAAGAAGGGAGATACGCCTTGGTGATATTTGTTAATGGGGAGCTCATTCATGTATTATATATCACTCTCTCTTTCCTGCCATATTCCTCTTTACTGTCGATACTTTTCAACAGCCCATTCGCATGACAGTTGAAACCAAGATTGAGACAACGGCAGTTCACAGGGAATCGGACTCGATTGCATCGTCCCATGGCAACGACAATGTAACAGTGGATTTGAGCAACAATGGATCCATAGTGGACGGTGCACCGTGGTCGACTTGTACCAATCGTGAAAAGACGGGGTTCAAGGATGGATTATTGCATTACTTTCCAAAGTATAAGCTAAAACGATCTGGTGAGTATGGTTGCACACACATCAACTGCATTTATCATACTGACCACCATTGTGTTCTTAAGGCACAGTACATATTGATGAACGACCACCGTTACTTCAATCCATTGCATATGGTCTTCAACATGCATTGGCTATGTTCAGTGCTACCGTGTTTATACGTAAGTGGATGCGCATGTAGGTATAAGATTTAAAAGTAATACCAACATCATTAGATATGTCCCCTTTCTTTGTTGATAATTAGCTATGCAGATGGGAATCGATGTCAACAGTAAGTTGATGATGATAACGCTGTGAAACAACATGTTCATTATTAACATACGTGATATTAGCTGCATTGTTCTTTTCAGGAATCGCTACCATCATCTTCTTTATTACCACGGGAGGACGTGTGCCATCCTATCTTGGGAGTTCAGCTTCTGTTCTTGGTGCCTTCCAATCAGTAACAGGTTTTGATCCTGCAACATCAACCACCGGTCTCAATGAAAACATTTCCAAAGCCCAGGGTGCTCTCATTGTTCTTGCACTTGTATATATTGGAGTATCTATCCTGGTCATCCTATTCGGGTATCGTTGGGTCGAGTTTTTTATGCCACCCAGTAGGTAACAAGACAAGTTGAATGGATCGTATCAGCATCGTTATGTATTCATGCTTCTTGCATATAGTTGTTACGGGATCCGTGGTAGCAAGTATTGGTGTACATTTGGTATTCTCTGCATTGACACAAGCAACAACTACTCCCTTTGACTTTTATATGGCAATTGTCACTGTCATGTCCACCATGTTGATTTCAGTATATGCACCACTGCCATCCATTCGCCGCATGTATGTTGTACATGTAATACAAATATCGAATCCTTATTCACTTGTTGATATAGATCCATCCTATTAGGGCTCATTATCGGCTATGTTGTTCACATCATATGCGGTGTCACTGGGGTAGGATATCCTGTGGACTTTTCAGAAGTTGAATCGATTGCTTGGGTGCGTGGACCAAGGATTTCAAGGCCAATCATCTTTGACAAGCAAGCTATCAGCACCATCACACCATTGGTCATGGTACTTATTGCAGAGAATATCGGCCACATCAAAGCTATTTCATCCTTGACAAATCAACCCATGGAGAAGTTCCTTGGTCGAGCCTATCTTGGAGATGCGTTATCCACGCTCATGGCTGGTTGTGTGGGAACACCACCTTTGACCACCTTTGCAGAAAATATCGGTGTCTTGGTTCGTAACAGTATACGTTATACGACACCATGGATCGATATCTTGACTCATCATCATCTGTATTAGTCAGTAACACATATCTTCTCACCTCTGGTAATCCTCGTGGCAGCTGGAGTGGCTATTCTATTGGGCTTGATCGCTAAATTTGGTGCTGTGGTGCGTAGCATACCGAATGGCGTCTTTGGTGGAACAGCTTTTGTCCTTTATTCGCTAATTGCTATTACTGGTATTCGGATATGGGTCATGAACCGGATCGACTTTACAGGTAAATTGGGGGACAAGGGGTGTTTATGAGTCAGTGCGTAGCTGATGAACTGATGGATCGATATATGTAAGACCAGCGTAATATTTATGTCGGCGGCATTCCATTATGTCTCGCAGCAGCCATGACCACTATATCGCTCAAGATAAACGATTTTCATCTTGATGCCACAGGAGCATCATGCTTTGCTGCAATTATTCTGTATCAACTTTTACGAGGTGTGGATGGATTCAAGATGTACTATCAATCTATCAAGGAACAATGGCAAAGTCGGCAAGTACCCAGTGATCCAAAATAGCCATGGCGTTGGTCTTTCCCTAGTTGCACATCAGTTGGTCGGTTCCCATATATACTTTAGTGTGCACAGTTATTCATATCTATACGGATAATCCCTTGCATGACAATTTGGGGTGGATGGGTATCAGATGGAAAGCAGCTCATTGGTGTCGTTCACTTTAGTATTAGTTTATAATATACACACATTATCAGCCCACCTTGCATCAAAAAAAATCTTTCTTCCCCCTCTTGGCTTTCTGATGACCCATGTTTAACATTCATTGCTGCTATCATGATTGATGTTGATATGGTTTGGTATAATAAAGAACATTAATAAAAATCATCTAAGCTTCTCCGATATTAAACAGCGATTTCGCCATTGTATTTATAATTCGTCATGTATGGTGATGGACAATGAAGGCGCCTTTCTGCAATCTAGGGCATCTTTCAGGTGATGCGATTATTATAACTGTGCTCGGTTGTGTGACAAACTTCGTATCACTGTGTGACTAATAAGAAGGCAGTACACACTTTCTCTCTTCACATCAAACACAAAAAAAATTTGCATGTCGTGTGTAGCTTTTACAGGAGTACAAGAGCAACAAAGCGTAAACACGTGCTTCCTGGCCCGAAGACTTGGCCCCTATTTCCTTTCATGTTTAATACAAAAGGCACTTTGACACATCATGCCATGTTGCATTTCCGGCGGCGACAACGGCATTGTTATGAAAATGAAATTGTTGATCGAGAACCATCCTTATCACCTTAATTGTTCATATGATGCTTAAACATTGTCTCGGCTATAATTTCATCGTTGTAATGAAACCTGTTTCCACGCATGTGTACATGATAGACTTATGCGTTCTGCCCATTAATGGCGCACTTGTAATTATAGAGCAATATTAATTGATATCATGTTACAACCATGGAGTAATGCAAGTGTGCACTCACTTCTTGATGCAAATTGCTTCCATATGCTTCCACGAATTTCCTCCTTGAATAAGTTTTTCTTTCTACAGCAACCAGATGATGATAGCTCCTTTGACAGAATATACTTTGTTATTTCATTTTCACCCAAAAGTCAAACGAAGCAAAGACCAAGTTTGGCTTATCTCCTTGCTACTATCGTGGGATGTGAAGATCATTGCCTAATTTTGTTCACACAAAGTTATTGTTTTGGTCGCTTCCAATAACATCGCTGATGCACAATGATGACGCGTTTCATTTGTTATTCTTCCCCGCTCAATTTGATCCATAATGTTCTATATCACATATCTATCGACATTACTAGAAGGATCGCGTAAATTAGTCAACACACACATGTTGAGAGAAAAAGAAAGTGAAAGGAATAGGAGACGATATTATGACACGCTATAGTTCGAAACATGCTGATCACACCTGTTATGCGGAAGGTATATCACTAGATCAGGGTGCACTGCATATATACAACTCGGGAAGCAGCGGTGTGACAAGGTAGGATTGCATGTTATCCTGTGCCAAATACAACCATAAGCACATGCAGCCATTTATCACAACACAGAGACAATGCATACACATGGTCTTGGATGTGATGCACCTTAGAAAGTAGAGAACAGGGATCAAAGGGAGGTTTGTTGCATTATAGTATTTTCGAATTAGGTAGCAGGTTCTCATGTTGGACAATGAAATATTGACAAATCATTGCCAGCAACTGTGTTTCCTCATATATTCCCCTGTAGGATTATTGTTATGGTAAAGTGTAACAGGAATACGCAAATGATGCGAGCATGATCAAAGACTAATGATAACCGAGAATGCCATTCCTCATTCATATACCTAGTGGGAAACATTTGGATGATTCGGCAAGAACATTGGTTCAAGTAAGAATAGTTCTCATGTACCATCTCTCCTTTTGATCTGGTAATAAATATATCCTTGGGGGAGGGGGATGGGCAATAAAGAAAATACGCAAGAATCGTGAATTGTGATACTGAACTCAACGCAGAATCCGATGAATCGTACATTCGCCAGTCGAAGCCCGATCTGGGTGAATGCAAAAGCAGTCAAGGGCCACCATAAGAACATCCCCACCAATTGGACCTTTAAGTCTGTTATCCGACAGCATGGGTAACCAAGATCATTTAGGAAAAGACCCCATTCTCTAAAATGACCTATCCACTATTCTTCACACTCAATCGGGTGGGCCACCGGCTCTTTGTAAAAGCAGCATTTTGCTACTTTTGGAATGACCGACTTTTCCCTTTCTCGCTGCTTCCACTTTGCCCATTCCTTCTTCCTTCTCCTTCTCTTTCCTCTCACACTTTCACTTTTTAAAACAAACAATATAATAACCAAAAAAAAGCTACAATAGCCAGGTTTGTGCTAATGTCATTTATCATACACACGCCGCATTGATTACATATCACTGTATCTCCCTATCTATGGATGTATGCTCATATTTTGTTTTTTTTTTCACACATGATCAGAAGACATGACACAGTCGGATAACTCAAAAGCCAGCGGTGTACCATCCCTGCAGCAGCAATCATCACGACGCTCTTCAGGAAGAAAACGCTCTTATCCATCACCATCTTCTAGCTCTTCACCTAGTACACAATCCGACAGAACACTTGTAGATGATGATGATACCGATAGCTCTACATCCATTTCACGTTCTGTTGTGCAAAAGCATAGGCGCTTGAATAATGCTTCTATGCGTGGCAACCAAGTTTCGCTTCAACGTAGCGTACCAGCGTTTCTCAACAAGCTATTCAGGTAAAGTTTTTTTTTTTAAAAAAAAAGTGTATAAGGGTATAAAGTATGTCGATGCTCACATTTGAAAAGCATGGTGAATGACCCTACCACGGACGACATGATTCGCTGGTCGAGTGATGGCACGTCTTTTATAGGTATGATATCTTTTCTTTTCGCTCAAGTGACTACCACCCCTTCTGGTTCCCCATCACCGTCACCCTATTTTCCCTCTCATCCAATCCGATAAGAGCAGCAGCACCTGATGGCAAGTGTAACATGTGTTTGTAGTTCAAGGTCATGAAGAGTTTGCCAAAGTGGTATTACCACGCTTCTATAAGCATAATACATTTGCTTCCTTTGTACGGCAACTCAATATGTACGACTTTCACAAGATTCCTCATATTCAACAAGGCGTGCTTATCAGTGATGCCAAGCACGAAATTTGGGAATTCAATAATCCAAACTTTCAACGTGGGCGTCCAGACCTTCTAACATTGGTTGCACGCAAGCGTAACCGTGATCGAAATGGCTCTGATAGCCAAGTTAGCCTTTCAACCATTGTACAAGATATTGAACAAATTCGTCGACATCAATCAGCCATTAGTTCCGACTTGCATAATCTTCGCCAAGACAATCAAGTATTGTGGGAAGAATCATTTGCAGCAAGAGAAAAGCATCAACAACACCAAGAAGTAGTGACAAAAATATTGCAATTCCTTATGGCGGTCTTTTCTAAAGATCGTCCACCAAGTAAGGTTCAAGAACAATTATTTTCTCTACTTGAGCTCACCATCAACTCTCAAGTTGCAGCAGCAGCAGCAGCAGCAGCAGCTGTTGCTGGCAGTTCTTCTGCAGGCAATCTCATCAAGGAAGCAGCATCTCTTGCTGGCATGGATGTCAATGATAGTCCTCTACAAGAAACACCATCAACATCACGCCAAGAAGATAAGCTTTATCAGGAACCAAATACAACTACTACCAATGGTGCCGGTATGTATGCGTATCCTAATTCAAGCAAGCTCGATCTCTTGATGGCCGCTTCCAAGGCTCTCAATATGTCATTACATGAAGCTCACTATCACATACCAGGCTCATCTTGTGCACAGTCAACACCACCAGGTACATCAACAACAACGGATAATATCAAGCAATCCAAGAGTGAAGAAGATGATTATTCAAGGACGAATACAAGTACATCTACACCATTCTTTCCATCATTCCCTGTACCATCAGCCATGGAAGCTGCTTTTGGAACAATGCCTTATTTACCGTCAGAGCCACCACAATTGGCAGATATGGGAACGGTAGGTGCGCCCACAGCTATGATTGATACAGCTACACGATCTGTCAAGGCTATTTCGGATGAGATTGATGACTTGCAATCAACTGTCGAATCACTTGCCAACAATTTGGGTATTGACCCAAGCTTGCTTACCACTTCAGACTTGATGAATAGTCCATACTATAACCAATTTACCACCGATTATAGCAGCATGATTTCATCTGCCACGGATATCGAACGTAACCAATTATTTGAGCTTGCAAGAATCAAAGATGCTGAAGCGGCTGCCGTGAGTGTTTGATTCTCCTACTACTGTTCTTTATTGTTCACCTCTTAACACGACACTATGCGCTGACGCATTTTTCAAAAATATAAAGCATGCAGCCCAACAGACACCCTTAGTAGCACGACGCGCATCATCCAATAAGGTGCCTTCTCCTGTGTTACGTACCAGCACCAATGCATCGTTTGATACCGGTCGACCTTCTTTGCCCTCGGCTGTACCTATTCCAGTACCTGTACCTGTTGCCGTGCCTACCAGTGTACCTACAGCAACACCACAACATGGAATTGGCATCAATCCAATGGCAACTGCCAATATGTTTCACAATTATCGGATAGACAACAATAGCAATGGGACTCCAAACACTACCAATGATAACACAGGCGATGGATCATCATCTGCAGAAACGAGTGATCCTTAAAAAATACATTCCCTTTTCAATCTGGGCGCGTTGTGCATTCGTTTTTCCCACAATCACCACCATTCTCATCATTCTCTTTATGCCTGTTACTACATATCTCATTTCGCTTTCCAACGCGCTTATATGTATACGATTCAACATTCATTCTCCTCAACCAAATACGCACACACACACACACGCAGGTGTTCATTGAAAATACCATTCACTTTAGCATGCTTACACACTTTGTCACACTCGTTCATCATTGCTTCTTCTCTCATGCCCAATCACCCCATTTCGCTTGTTTGTTTCATTGTCGGTAATAACATCATCATCATAACGCGGTATTCATATGCTTATATGGAGCGGTTCATTTATTTGCTTTGTCATATGCACAGCTATCATGCATGCAGCGGATGGATAAAAAGCCTTGTTGGTATTTACTTTGCAGTTTTGCCTATGCACATCGCAGGTCGTATATTGTAGTTGATCTCTTTGAAAGTCGCCACCCTTTTCTCAATAAACAAATAAAACATTACTCTGATTTATTCACCTGCACAACTTTTGAGCATCAGTGGCAAGTGATATTGTATTGGACCGATTCAGTTCATAGCATGAGTAGCGTCATTGTACTTTTTAAAGAATAAAGTGGTAGTGCTTAAGCTTCATGACCATAAATGGATATCTGCTTTTGTAGTAGGATGATGTACTACAAGTCTCTGGTTTGCATTGATAATACAGCTTCAACGATACACATCATCTCAACTCTCTATATTACATTTGCAAGGTCAAGGAATAATGAACTCTAATGAGCTGGGAATAGACCAAGTATCTCAACTCCTGTGGTATATGCAAAATGGGAAATGGAAAGCGATGAATGATGCCGTGTACACGCAATAATGGAAAATCGAGCGTTTCATTGATCTACAACAAGCTGCTTATGCAAAGATCAAAGATTATGTTTTCTCCTAATACGGATATCTAGATCGAATAATGGATGGCTGCGTACAATGCAACTGCCGATCGTGTGACGTACCATATAATGATCCAAAAAAGCATGTGATACAATGCAGTTTCAAGATTGGTTTGATAGTAACATCTCAATGAGCACATAAGGAAGAATCTTTATCTAAAAGATATCGACAACACATTCCATCAAATAAAATCACCCACAATACGATACAATTGTAACACTTATCAAATTTCCTCATATCATTACAATGGACCTTGATACACGCACTTTGTCCATGACTCTAAGGAGAGTCCGCATTCGCATTTTTTTAGTCATTGCTATCCCTACTTTCTGGATATCCGGATGATTACGGAATCCTTTCTCTACTAGATGATGGTGGATATCCTCCTCCCTACAACGTACATTATGCATCTCAGCCTTTTGGCGCTCTTCACGATGTGGCGTGATCCATATACTCTAAACACGTTGCATGTAGATAACGCAGATGATAACATCATTGCTCCATTATCTTTCCCATCTACTTGTGTAATACAAAAAACACAAGATTAAAAATGCCATTGTCGTCATGGGGAATGTATTATAGGTTGGTTGTCATGCATGTTTTTGACGTTGTACGCTAGGCTGCACGGAAAAAGAGGGAAGAGAAAAACGAAAAAGTAAATGTATCCG
This sequence comes from Lichtheimia hyalospora FSU 10163, assembly GCA_025094155.1. Lineage (NCBI taxonomy): Eukaryota > Fungi > Mucoromycota > Mucoromycetes > Mucorales > Lichtheimiaceae > Lichtheimia > Lichtheimia hyalospora. Next base: position 37,297 of record PTRB01000089.1, read on the forward strand.
GCTGTTTATAGGTGACATGTGCTTCTCTCAAGAGGGATGTGTTTGACGTCGATTGCGTAACCCAGAAAACCACACATGAATAGCATTACTGATTATCACATTTTTTTTCACGAGGACAAAACGCTGGACAGGGCGGGTTGATTCCATCAGCCAATCATATTCCAGCGATAAAGACCGTTATCAATGGAGCTGGGGTTGCACACCGGCCATGATATACCAACTAGAAATCTCAACTGATAACGCAGCCATGCATACATACTGCGAAAACTCATGTGCACGTATGCAATGCGTATATCTATGTATGTGAAAGATATTCCTGATCAGCTTTATAAGGAGAATGGTTATGGGCATGAGAGGAAACGATCATTTGGAAATATGAATTTGGACAAGAACGAAATGCAAATGCTCACACTATCAACAAAAGTAAGCATCAATGGTGTTGAAAGGTGACATGCAGATCCAATTCACACACGATGCGTATTAGGTATTTTTCGGAAGAGGGTGGATGCGGAGATCATAGTCACCTACGATTTATGGAAAGACTGTTCACCCATTCCTGGTTGGCAATTGGTGAATGATAAGATGACAAGATAACGGACAATCCCGAATGGGCAGAAAATTGGATAATTGATCTTTATCCTGCGAGTGACTCACCTAATTGATCAATCCTTCATGTCAATTCATCACTACTATAAGCGATGAAATGGTTCTATAGCGACTGATTTTAATAGCGTAGAATCAATTCATTATGTGAAAAACAAAGAGAAAATAAGAAAATGGGGGGATTTATCAAACCGGAAGCATGATCAAGCGATCCAAGGAAAGATCAAAAAAGCACGGCCCTAATGAAAGCACCCGAGATAAGGAAAAGGGGGGAAATGATACTGATGATGGTGATGATGAAAACATCCCGGTCCTCTCCCATAAACCACATCTACACGAATACACCGGATCTATTAAAGCAGCAGTGTTTTGTGCCGCATCCCATCTTCTTTTCTTCTTTTACCTATTTCATTGCTGCTGTTGCGTCTTGTATAGATCATCCTTCATTCTCTCTCTCTTTGAAGCGCATCAACAACAACACCCCCCTACTCCTCTATCACACACACATACACACATACAAAGCAGCAGGCTCTACTTTTTGTAACACACATAAGACACATTTATTCTGTACATACCCCACTTGATATATAACATGTCGTCTACTTCAGTTAACAAGTCTTGGGCAGAAGCTATTCCTCCTGCACAAGCATTGTACAATCCCGAGTTTGAAAAGGATGCATGTGGTGTCGGTTTTATGGTGCACGTCAAGGGTCATCGTTCTCACAAGATCCTTACTGATTCCAGCCATATTCTTTGCAACATGACGCATCGAGGTGCCAGTGGTGCAGATATTCGCGATGGTGATGGTGCTGGTGTCATGACTGGTATCCCACACGATTTCTTCGTCAATGAAACCAAGCGCGAATTGGGTATTGATTTGCCTGCTGAAGGACAATATGCTGTTGGCAATCTTTTCATGAAGAATGATGCAGAGACTGTTGTTGAGAGCAAGCGTGTCTTTGAAGAAATGGCTACTGCTCTTCATTTGCGTGTGCTCGGTTGGCGTTCCGTACCACGTGATTCTTCCATTTTGGGTCCTGCTTCCAAATCCAAGGAACCTGCTATTGAACAACCCTTTATTGTCCTTGGTGATGATACCAAGGACTTTGATGAGCGATACTTTGAGCGCCAATTGTATGTTTTGCGTAAACATGCCACTCACACACTTGCCATGGCCAAATGGTTTTATGTGTGTTCATTGTCCAACAGAAACATTATCTACAAGGGTCAACTCACTCCCCGCCAAGTGTTTGAATATTTCCATGATCTTAACAATGTTCAATATACAACTCATTTCTCCTTGGTCCATTCTCGTTTCTCTACCAACACTTTCCCTTCATGGGATAGAGCTCAACCTTTCCGCATTTGTGCACACAATGGTAAGTCATTACAATGATATATTAGTAAAAAGTATAATAGACTAATCATGTATCATTAGGTGAAATTAATACTCTTCGTGGCAACAAGAATTGGATGCGTTCTCGTGAAGGATTGATGCGTTCTGATACTTTTGGTGATGAACTCGAGTTGCTTTGTCCCATTATTGAAGAAGGAGGATCTGATTCTGCAGCATTTGATAATGTACTCGAGTTGTTGGTGGTGAATGGTGTATTGACTTTGCCTGAAGCTGTCATGTTGATGATTCCTGAAGCATGGCAAAACAATGAGAATATGGCACCTGAACTCAAGGCATTCTACCAATGGGCTGGTTCTTTGATGGAACCATGGGATGGTCCAGCTCTTTTCACTTTCTCGGATGGTCGTTACTGTGGTGCCAATCTTGATCGTAATGGTTTACGTCCTTGCCGTTACTATGTGACATCCGATGATATCATGATCTGTGCTTCTGAAGTGGGCACTGTACATATTGATCAAGAGACTGTGGTATCCAAGGGTCGTTTGCAACCCGGTCGTATGTTGTTGGTTGATACTGTTGAAGGTGTGATTGTCGATGATAAGCAACTCAAGCTCCAAACTGCCGCCAAACGCAATTTCACTGAATGGATCAAGAATCAACGTATTGGTTTGCAAGATATCGTTGACAAGAGTGCTGCTGCCAAGCCATTCGAAACACCCTTGGATGAAACCAATGTTCATACTGATCCTCGTCTCAAGGCTTTTGGTTACACACTCGAACAACTCAACTTGATCATGGTGCCCATGTCTTCTACTGGCAAGGAAGCTCTTGGTTCCATGGGTAACGATGCTGCTCTTGCTTGCTTGTCTGAACAGCCACGTTTGATTTATGAGTACTTCCGTGAATTGTTTGCTCAAGTCACCAACCCACCTATTGATCCTATTCGTGAACAAATTGTCATGTCGCTCGAATGTGTTGTTGGTCCTGAAGGCAACATTTTGGAGATTGACGAGTCACAATGTCATCGTTTGGAACTCAAGTCGCCTATTCTTTCCATGGAGGAATTGGCTGCTGTCAAGAACATGTCACGATTCTATCCAGAATGGAAGGTAGCCACTATTGATATCACTTTTGCCAAGGGTGATGGTGTGCAAGGTTACTTGGGTGCCTTGGAGCGTGTATGCAATGAAGTATCATCTGTGATTGAGCAAGGATACAAGGGCGTTGTATTGTCTGATCGTGCTGTTTCCAAAGACCGAGTGGCTATTTCATCCTTGATTGCTGCTGGTGGTGTTCATCATCACTTGGTGCGTAACAAGCAACGTAGTCGTATTGCATTGATGGTTGAAACTGCTGAAGCTCGTGAAGTACATCATTTCTGTGTGTTGCTTGGTTACGGTGTTGATGCTATTTGCCCTTATCTTGCCATGGAAGCTATGCTCAAGTTGCATCGTGAAGGTGCTGTTCATGAAGGTCTTACTCCTGCCAAATTGGTGTACAACTACAAGAAGGCTGTTGATGATGGTATTCGTAAGGTCATGTCCAAGATGGGTATCTCTACACTTGCCTCGTACAAGGGTGCCCAGATCTTTGAAGCATTGGGTGTTGATGATACTGTCATTTCTCGCTGTTTTGCTGGTACTGCTTCACGTATCAAGGGTGCCACCTTTGATATTTTTGCTTTGGATGCTTTGACCATGCATGAAAGTGGTTTCCCTACTCGCAATATTGTTCAGCCCTTGTCATTGCCTGAATCTGGTGAATATCACTGGCGTGATGGTGGTGAAGCTCACGTGACGGATCCTATGGGTGTTGCTCAGTTGCAAGATGCTGTGCGCCAAAAGAACCAGAATGCTTGGGATGCTTACACTCGCAATGCTTATGAAGCTATCAAGAAATGTACTCTTCGTGGTATGCTTGAATTTGACTTTGATAGTTGTAAGCCTGTATCTGTTGATGAAGTTGAACCATGGACCAACATTGTCAAGCGCTTTGTTACTGGTGCCATGTCGTATGGTTCGATCTCCATGGAAGCACATTCATCCCTTGCTATTGCTATGAATCGTCTTGGTGGTAAATCCAATACTGGTGAAGGTGGTGAGAAACCCGAGAGATCCAATCCCATGGAGAATGGTGATACTATGCGTTCTGCCATCAAACAAGTTGCATCAGGTCGTTTTGGTGTTACTAGCTTTTATTTGTCTGATTCAGATGAATTACAAATCAAGATGGCTCAAGGTGCAAAGCCTGGTGAAGGTGGTGAATTAGCTGGTACAAAGGTATCTGAAGAGATTGCAAGCACTCGAAAGACTACTCCTGTAAGTATTATAACAATGAATGAATGAGATGACTTGCATACTAATCATGATTCATTATAGGGCATTGGTCTTATCTCACCTCCTCCTCATCACGATATCTATTCCATTGAAGATTTGAGTCAACTTATTTATGACTTGAAGTGCGCCAATCCACGTGCTCGTGTTTCTGTCAAGCTTGTTTCTGAAGTTGGTGTTGGTATTGTCGCTTCTGGTGTTGCAAAGGCCAAGGCTGATCACATCCTCATTTCTGGTCATGATGGTGGTACTGGTGCTTCTCGCTGGACTGGTATCAAGTATGCTGGTTT